>JAOXJP010027155.1:0-17005 GCA_025762735.1 Platanus orientalis
ACAATGGGGTATTTTGGGAAAGGAAAATATGAGTTTTAAGTGAGGTGGACTTAGTAAAAACTGTGGTGGAAATAGAATATCCCTCTCCGGCTTCAAGCCCTGGACATGAGGCTTCAGGTATTGGGCTGATCCGGGCCAAAGTTGACCTATGCTTAGCCCAAGATTAACTTAGGGAGTATAGTTAGGCCTAAGCTCAGTCGGGTCTTTCAGAACAAATTCTGGGCTGGCCCAACCCTGTGCACATCCCTAATTGAAATAAAGAATAAATTATGCTTGGCGTATTCCCCTTATTTCATTCAATTAAACAATATTAATTTTAAATTTTTATAAAATTAATACATTAATGAACAAAAAAATAGTAATATAAGTTCTAGCCAAAGTTTTAAATTTATTATTTCTCATTCATCTTTACTTCTTATTTGTAAATACCGATAAATGAAAAAAATTGATCCAACCAAAAATTATGAAAAAATATTCTTATGTCAGCCGCATCAACTCACGTTCGATTGATGGCTTTGAATGAGTGCTGTTAATAATCCAGCACTTAATAGACAAATCCCACTGCCGTTTGAGGTCGCTCGCGGCTCTAATAATCAATCCAGAGCCTAGTGCTCGGAACCTCTACATTGTGTACTGTTCCCTTTCCAGTTGTTTATTTCTACAGTTGGGAATGGATCCTTTCCACAGTAGGGCTAAGAGATACAAATACTCAAATAAATAGAAAGAATTGGTACGATTTAAAAGCTACAATGAACTGCCTACACATTTACATGATAGGTTTGCAAGAAAACTCATTCTTATTAGTGATTTTTCCTAATAAATCCATCTGGGAGACGACCTTATACCCATTTGGAGAACTTTTTTGTTTTAAATTTTTGGTAAAGAGCATTGAAGCTCAAATTCATTGAATAAAATAGAGTGATGATTACAAGATTCAGAATCAAGAATCATAGCTAATTCTCCGGGATAAGTGAGTCGTTCCATTGTTGTGATAAATGCTCCCTTACCGGGATAGCTGCCATATGATGGGCTGCTTTGTTGTAGGATCAGAAAACATAGGAAAGTTGAATATTATTGGAACTTGTCAAAAGTCTTTGGCAGTCTTGAACTAACGCCTTTATACGCAATGGAGGAGCACTATCAATCTGACTTTCGTAGAAGGGAAACCATGGGAAGATAATCCCCTTCTAGTACAATTTTTTGATTCAGATAGTTACTGGCTAACTGTATACCAGTGAAAGAAGAAAAAAAAAAAAAAACCAGGCTAGGCATCCCTGTAACTCTTTCGATTGGCCACCAAAAAAATTTCCAATATGATTTTGGATAAGTGCTACAGCCACTCCTAATTGATCTGTAGAGCCATCCACATTGACCTTTAACAGATGAACTGGAGGAGGATGCCACTACTGAGTGATCATATCTACATCCATTGTAGTTGTGATTTGTGAACCCCTCCCTTCTCCAGTCCCACATTGGTATTCGTTTGCCATGTAGACCGCATTGTAGATCACCCTTTCAAGTGTTATTAAGCATTTTGACAACAATTTGTTGTTTCTTGCCTTTCATATTTGCCAAGGAGTAACAGCCCCTACTCTAATAAATTGGACATCCGGAAATAGTAGACTCCATTCTTTTACCGATTCTTTGAAGCTTATGACATGTTCTCTGTTTCTTAAATCCAGTGGAGAACCAAACCAAATTACCTGTGAAAATTCACAATGGAAAAAGAGGTGGTCTAAGGTTTCTGGATGGTTACCACACATTGGACAAGCGATATCCAATCCCAAGATAAATTTTTGATAAATTCAGTGGCAAAGCACATTGTAATGCTCTCCATATGAAAATTATATGTTTAGGAGGTATGTCAGTAATTTTCTAGATATTTTTCATCACCTTATTGTCATCATTAAAAGCCTGAGAAGATGAGAAGATGAGAAAAGAGGTTTTTGAATTTGAGCATACACCGATTTTGTGCTAAACTTCCAGAAAGGGTTAAGAGTGCACGATATTCAAACTAACGCAGGATGCAAAGCAGTTTATATTCAAGATTTGGGTATATTTTTATTAGTTTGGATTTCAATTTAGCATTTGATTAAATTTGTTAAATTAGAGTTAATTTTTGTTAGTTTAGAGGGCTTCAGTCTATTTTTTAAGTAGTTTTAAGTTTTATTTAAATTTTAGGAAAATGGAGATCAATTCCTGTAAATTTTCTTTAGGCCTTCGTTTTGATACGTTCTACATGATTTTGAACGTCATTTGACAGGTAATTAAGTTACCTTCCAAAAGAGTCAAAAATCTTATAATTTCGAGAGTAAATGAATAATGGTTATTTGCCTTAGTGGATTCCAAAAGGTTATTTCAAGGTGGAATTTTTTGAAGCTCTATTGGCTCAACATTGTTTGAACTCATTGCTGCTGCTTTGGTCCCTACATTAATCACTCTGCTCAACCCAGCCTTGCAACGCACCATACCTTCTAATGACGATGGCTTATTTCTCCTTGGGTGAGTAGATGGTAAACCGAAAGTGAGACCTTTCAAGTTACGCCCAGTCTAGGTTTGATAACTATGATTATGCCCAATTTTGCATTGTAGTGCCAAATGTGTTGAGAGCGTTAGGAGCACTGAGCTTTATTCGGTTTGATGTCCCATACGACACAACCTAATGAAAGGAACTGATGTGACAAACAAACCATCAAATGGTACTGCACCACAAATTAATCACATCCAACAGCATTCCCCTGCTAGAAATCCGGAGTTATCACACCCAACAACAGAAGTATAAACCAAACCAATCAAAAAACAAAAATCAATAAAATTACTGACGCAACCATTAACTAAAGTTACTTTCAAAGAGAGAAATGTGATCCAAAACAAAAGTGGTGTTTCTACTGAATGCAACACATTAAGTTTTGTAATGGCAACAGCATAAAAAAGAAGCAAAATTTGCACCACGGTTTACTCATCCTCCTGGCTTCGCAACCTGGCCAATTTGTTGGTAACAACCACATCCAGTTGTGCAGCACGCTCAACAATCTCCTTCCTCTTCCGGGTAGAGACATTATGCGCAATTTCCGCACAGTAGATCCTGCATTAACATCATTAACACATTGGATGGAATATATAGTTTAGATGTAACAGATAGCAACCTTCTACAAGTATCAAAATGAAAAGAGAGATGGTACTTTACCTGTTGTGCATCATCAACAATTCCAGTTCGTTGACATTGTGCACCACAAATTTCTTAAAACCATTGGGAAGGTAATGGCGGGTCTTCTTGTCTGAGCCATA
This sequence comes from Platanus orientalis, assembly GCA_025762735.1. Classification (NCBI taxonomy): domain Eukaryota; kingdom Viridiplantae; phylum Streptophyta; class Magnoliopsida; order Proteales; family Platanaceae; genus Platanus; species Platanus orientalis. The sequence continues at coordinate 3,289 of JAOXJP010027155.1, forward strand.
ACCAATGTTGGGCATCAGAGTGCAACCTTTGAACTTCCTCCTCACACGAGAATCAATACCCTTTGGCCTACGCCAGCTTGGCTGTCGCAAGTAAATGCATTCCAGACAACCACATATATGATAATCAGTGCCTTTTTCACTAGTGTATATAATCAGTGAATGGATTTCTGGTGTGAAATGAAAATCAAGAGCAAATTATATTATAATCTTGCAACTTGTCCTCAATAGTTCAGGCAACAAAATGTTGTAGAAACTAATTCATCAAAAAAAAAATTGTTGTAGAAACTACAGAAAACAAATGAGAATTTATAGAAACTATCAGGATTTTACACAAAAAGAAATGAAATTGAGGCAAAAATTCTTGCAAAAATTTTGCCAAGAATCATGAGAAAATCAACCTTTTACAGCAACCAGGCAGGGACTGAGTCAAACACGATATAAAGTTTCAAATAAAGCAACCAAGAAGGTAGACGATATACAAGAATATGTGCGGTAAGCTGTTTGACTTAATCCCAGTTAGTAAAGTGAGAAAATTGTTTACTCTGCCCAAATGAAATAACTCTCTGTGGATCAGATTACATGTATTCTCTCTACACCTAACATCGCCACTTATACACAGAGATGAAGCAAGACCCACAAAATGAAAAGTATTTATCAATCAAAATCAGCCACATGCTCATCAGAAATTCAATTTTTGGCAAGTTGATTTCTAGTTTCTAATTTTAGCCGGATTTGTTCATCAGATTTCATAATGGACACTGCCATTCAAAATTTATCACTATCTTGGACACCTGCCCACCCAAAAATAAAATAAAATAAAATTAAAAGAAAGTAAAAGAAAGACTATTGATGAAGCTAAAATGAACACGCAAGACCGATCTAATACCAGAAACTACATGATATACTATTGACTGCTGTTGGCATCCTGATCCAAGGAACACCAAGTTATCATCGACATCTTCATGCGCTCTAGTTCAATTTTTGGAAGCAATAATCCTTAACATAGAAAATGATTGGCTAAGCTAATCAACTTAACTACTATATTTGAACTTTAAAAAAAAACAGCTGATTGACTAGAGCAAATGATGACAAACTTACGTTTCAAAGATCTTACAAAGCCAATGGAATAGCAAGAGAGAGAATTTTTGCAGTGTGCTGACTTGACCATCTTGGCATAGCCAATATTACCAGTATCGGTAGTGATACAAGTATTCATAAAGGTAAAGAATAAAAAGAAAAATACCAAAGAAAATAAAACTGATGCAAAATCATACTACTAATTAGAAAGAAAAAAAAAGGCAGCTTATCATGATGCCACTTACGTGTCATTGGTTAACCCAAAATAGCCGCAAACAAAAAGTATGAATCAGAAGATCACGAAAAATCATAATAATAGGGAAAAAAAAAAAAAAAAGAATAGATCTGTTCAAAACAGAAAATAACACTGGTCAAGTAAATATGTAGTAAATAACAAATCAAGAACAAACTAAATGCCAGACACTTGATTCTTCTAATTTGTTGGCTCACATCCTGGACATAACAGATTGTTATAATATAGCTGAGGCAACTTTTTCTAGTGACTTGCTAGAGGCTTACACATACTACTAAGAGAATTAGTTACTTGCTTCCCCCAATACTTCTCCAAATATTAAAAAATATACGGATGGAAAACTTATTAAACCAACCACATGTTCATTGTACGCGCAACAAGAAGAAAACAATAAATGGTAACATACAAATGCAAGAAAAGAACACATTCGGAAACATAACTTGAAAGTAGAAGTCATATTTTTCAGCAAAAAGTCCATAAAACAGTAAAGCAAATACAGCAATATAGATATATATAAGTTGTTGAAAGAATGCAAAAATTACCTTAACGGAGACCTTCCAGTCACTCTGGGGCCTCTTGAACTGCTTGACCCGCTTCTTCACTATCTTCTTGGTGAGCAGAGGAACAGCCATGGCTTCTGCAAAAGAAAAATAAAATAAAATAAAATAACAATATACATACATGTATTCTAAGATACTCCAAAAGGGCATAAAAATAGAAAAAGGACATCAGAACAAAAGAAAGAAGACAATAATGTCACAGCCACTAAACCCTTGCCATTTACACCATAGCTATCAGCACTTTGAATTACATACAGCAAAAAAAGGAAAAATGATAAAGTTTACAGACAATAGTTATATGTAAGACAAGTTCCCCTTGCCCTTGTGGTTCTATGCAACACAACTTGCCCTTGTGGTTGTGGCACCCCCTGTCCTTGTGAAGGGTCACATGTCCAATCCCATGGAATGGCTGCTAGGTCTGTCAATGATTAAAATATTATTCGTATTCAGTCCGCTTGAAGCAAATATGGATCCATGTGTATCTACTCCGATTAAATATTCAATTTGTTTAGGAAATCCATTTATAAACAAACTGAATACAAATCTATATTGATCCACTCCGGCTATCCGCATCCATTTAAGTTAATAAATGTGTATAATTTTATATTTAATACACATATATATACCTAATGAATGGCTATAAATTGATAATTATCTTATAATACCATAGGCCATGTTACATAGGATGTAGTATATAAATCCCTTAACCCCAACACATTTCTCATCTCACATTCCCATTTCTAATGAAAAAAAGTTGAAACTCCTGCTGAAACATTCCCCAGCGGCCAACCCCTTTCTCCGATTTGAACTCCACTGACCATCTTCCATCTCTACAGTTCCTAAGTCCTAATTATCCGCCAAATCATAGTTTCGAATGTCCAAAAATGTCTTATATGTTGCTCAAAATATGTCCATGTCGAACAAGACTGACACGAAACATTAACTATATTATAAAACTTTGATTTTTCAATCAACATGATGTACAATGTTGACATATTGAGCGAATATTTTCCTTCCGCAATGTAATGTTGCATAATGTCAACAATGTGTTGGCATGCTCAAAAAGCATATAAAACAACAATAAATTCCAAGAAAAATAAGAGGAAGGAAAAGAGAAGAAAGAATAAAAGGAAAAGAATTTACTTGTTCCCTTATATTTATCCAGTTAGATTATAATTTGTTTGTCAATAATTATGTATCAAAATCTTAATGAATGCAAATGTATTTATTAATAATATTACAATTGGATGAATCTAGTTATTCTCTTAAGTTTATGCAATTAAATTTGAATATGTTTCCTAAGTTTCCACAATTTTTACAATATTTCTTTCTGACATATCCGACATTTCTGACATATGCTTATTTTGATGTGACCGACAATTCCACCTACACCAATATTTTGAACCTTGTTCCTAATCTTCACTGTCATCATTGTTGTCTTTGCCTCCAATTTAGAACAATGATACAGAACTCTCCAACAAAAGGAAGCAATGACATTCATAAATCAACCCATCATTATCTCTTGACTGTTACCAAGGAAGTCAATGATCAATTCTCCCTTCTCGTTTCGATCCTTCGACTTTATTAATCAACGATTTTATCAAGGCCTATGAGTATAACAGTGTACCAGTCTGAGCTCTCAACCCCATCCCTCTCTGCTTCTTTCACTCACCCTGTGTTTATAGCCCCAAAATATCTGAGTTACTGCACATAACCAAATTTCCGGTAAAAGTGTAACTGAATATCCAGATTTGTATCTGATATTTGATTAAGTAAACGGACACCAATACTGATCTTATTTTTAATTATTCGCTGCATATCCATATTTTATCCAATATTCAATTAAGTAAATGGATTCGAATATGTATATGTCTATATCAACTTTTTTGGACCAGTTACAGCCCTAATGGCAGGTGATCAACAGTAAACCAAAGTTCCCCTCCCACCTTTGTTGCAGGTTCAGTCCAGCTGGTCTCCTCAACAGTAGCCCCTAGTGGGGAATACCCAAAAAAATAAAATAAGAATAAGTTCCAAGTAAAATTTTCAAACCCAATGAATAAGTAACTTTCCAGCTAATATCATGAGTTCTCAGATATTCTAATCTGGGTTGTGTGTTTTTTTCCTCTTTTCTGTAACGGCATGATACTCTGCTAATAATTAATACTCCGGTTATTCTGTACATTATATATTAGAATTGAATCAAACAAACAAAAACCGAATTAAAAGCTAAAATGCTTAATGTTCTGCAACAAATAATCCATATTCAATGTCAACGCCTAAACGTATAAGAAATGAAATCAAAAGAAAAAATTTACCATTAACGAATAACGAAGCAGCTAACAAGTGCGAAATATTCATGCATTAGAATCAACAACAGGACGAAAAAAAAGCCATAGTTATAAATCTAAAAGAGTTCCAAGCACACATTCATGACCAACCGTCTATTTCTTGATTAGAATATCACGAAGAAACAAAGAATTTCCAAGTAAACAACATCCATCTGAACAAATTTTGATTGAAAAATCTCAACAACCTCAACAATAAGAGAGAACAATTTTACATTACATGATGAACAGAGAGCTAAATCAGATATTTCAATAGAGGAAGATCGAGGTAGGAGAGGAAGAAGACTCACAGGCTAGGGTTTCGGCCAAAGCTTCGTATCTGCTACGCTCTAAGAACCCTAATTCCGCAAAGAGAAAAAGAAGCTCGTGCTAGGGTTTATAATTTTAAGAAAAAGAGGTTCTATTGGACATGTCGCGAGCCACGGTATTAAGTGGTTTCCTTTCACTAGTCCCCTTCATAGAGTGGCCCGCAAGATGCTTCCCAAACCAAATATTTAATGAGAAAATATGAAAAATAAATTTTACAATGTTAAAAAAAAAAAATGAAAAGAAAAAGGAAAAAGTGAAAAGTTTAAATATATATTGGGTTTGGAACTGCATTAAGGACACATTGGGCCGTATTTGGGCACTCATCTGATTTTGAATAGGGAAAGGATGTTCTGTCTGTCTAGGATGGTGTCCAGGTGTTGGGTCTCATATGGAATAAAATGCATATTCTTTATTCAAAAAATGAATCACCCACCCATTTTATTTCATAAAACGTCCCCTGGTGTCCTAAACACCAAATCCTGGACAGAACACCCTTTTCTTATCTCCAATCTGAATGTACAGTACCACTCCATTAACAATCAGGGCACGACATGTCGCCTGACAAAGGGTGTTTGAGTCAATACACATGGGTGAAAGGAGGCCATTACAGTATGTGCACAATGAATAAGTATACACCATTTGTCAGACATGTTTTCCGTTGTGAGTAAAGACTAGAGCGGTACCTGTCCATTCAGGAGATGATGTGAACTCCACTCATTTCATGTAAGGGAGGAAGGATTTTGTCTACCGCCCTAACAGACGCTTATGTCAACTGGGTGTTGGAGGGCAGACACATCAGCACCAAAAAGTGATTTACACACTTTTTGGGGGGCACTTATATGTCCTGACCCCGATGGTTCATACAAAGGATTAAATGGGTACACAAAATATAGCTAGAAATTGTTTCACAGTTCTGTCATCCAAGCTAGGATATGTTGATTGACATGCTCGCAACTTGTATCATTTCTATTTGGGAGAAGCCTCTTTCATGTATACCTAATTTCGGTGGTTCATATGACAATGAAATGAAATGGAAGATGTGAGGAAATTGAGATGAAAGAGGTGGTGGGGAAATTGAGATGAAAGATGGTGGTGTTCATGCCACTTCCTCTCTACTAAGGTATCTACTAGAAAAAGTTATTGATATTTTTAATAATAGGGTATGAGCTGGGGTGGAGCTAGGATTCATTATGTGTGTCCCCTTAACGGATGCCAATCGTGTGTTGATTGATACGTCACATCAAAAAAGTGAAAAGCACCACAAAAAAGTGTAAATCATTTTTTCAATGTGACGTGTCACCTGCTGGTTGCAAGCACACTGTTGGCACCTATTAAGGGGCTCACCTAATCCGATCCTGGGCAAGGATTCTTTGGGATTTTAAACCATCTCCAGTGTCAATGAACAGGTACTACTCCATTAGCAATGAGTACGTGACATGTGGCCTAACAAAGGGTGTTTGAGCCTATACACATGGGTCAAAGGAGGGTATTATAGTAAATATATTTGTATATTTATTATTGAAATAGATGTTCTATCCTGGATTTGGAGTCCAGCACCAGGTGACTTTACATGGAATAAAATAGGCAGTGATTAGATGAAATTTTAAATTCCCACCCATTTTATTCCAAATGATGTCACTTGGCACCCTGGACACCATCTTGGGCCGAAAATTTGCTCCCTTTATTTTATTTTATTTAGCTTTGGTTCATTAATTTGCACATTTTATTAATGCACCTCCCTTTGTCTGACAATGTGAATGACAATGTTTTACTACCAGTTCAATCAGATTAGAGATGACATGAACTCATTTCCTAGTAAGGTGGGAGGCAGGCAACTTATTCCAATCATGGGGTATTCACACATTGAAGGGAGTAACTAATTCCAATCATGGGGTACTCACACATTCAAGGGGGGGGGGGGAGGGGACTGATTCCAATCAAGCTTAGTATTTTATCAAATCCATTACTATTACAAGGGTACTCACACATTGAGGGGGGGGTTCTACGTGGTTCCACCACTGGGTATGAGATGTCGTAATTTGTATATTATTGCAGCATCATGACTTTGAAAAAGTGGGATATGAGATATCTTAAGTCGTGTATTATGGCGGCATTATGACTTTGAACCACTGGGATATGAGATATTCACGCCCACTTGAGAAGTGGATCACATAACTGTATTGTGTAGTGATGTGGTTCTCGAAAAGAAATACATGATTATTGTTGGTGGTGTGGTTGAATTTGTCTTGCTATGACAAACTGTCTAATGTACCTTAAACATGATCAAGCTATAATGTAGTTCGATTATAAGATTTTGGAAGTATTGTCCATTTCTACATTTAATGCCCGTAAGAGGTGAACATTAAGTCTTAGGGTCTGTCTAATTTTTGCATCACAATTGTCATTACTAGTTTTTTATTAGGTCGGTGAGAATTTGATCTTATCATGATTGGATATTCTTATTCATGACACCTATGCATGTTTTCACTATGCCCTTTCCACAATTTTTGTTTTTTTATTTGTGTTTATCTCTTCTTCTTTTTTTTGTAGAATTTCTTAACCTAAGATTGGAAGTCGCCCAATTTTTGCGTCTCTACTGCCGTTTTTGATTTTTAGTGAGACTGACAAAATTTGTTATTGTCATGATCAGATTCTTTTACTCATATGCCTTTACAAGTTTTCATCATGCATTTTCCATCATGCTTTAGTGGTAAGAAGAAGCGAAGTTTCACCTTCTTGTTGTAAGTTCTTTTATGCGAGCTTGATATAATTCAGGTTCTGTTAAGCTACCAACCTGATTTCGTCTTTATTTTTGAGCTTAGCGAGGCATATCTTAGTGCTTTCCGCATCAGTTAAACCTTCCTAGATTGTTATTGTAACACCCCCAAACTCTTCTCTCACCTCCTTTAATCTAGACTCATCATTAGAACAACAAATTGTGTGGAGTACCACAATAGAATTCTTTTTTTTTTTTTTTGTCTTCATTCTTACTCTCCTTTATTATCTTAAGTAACACAAGGGTTGGCGCAGTCCCAAACTCAGACATTTCTTGTGCAACCTTTGAATCGCTAGACAACAACGCAAAAATTACCAATAACTCATCCACATATATATTTTCCATGATCTTTTTCATTATGACCATGATTGCTCCTTCAGAAATAGCTAGCTCCTTGTTCTTGTACAAGAAACACAGGTTAAAGATTTGTGACAACCTCCTTTATCATAATTGGGTCTGCCTTGTCTAGGGAATCAATAAGGAATTTTAGTATCCCCCAATTTCCAATAAGCTCCTTGTACACCAAAACATGTTCTCTGTCTTCTTGAGTGAACTGTTCTTCCTCATTAGTATGTTTGGGCAGTTTCATACCCTTATTCTTGCACCATTCCCAAATCACATTCTGAGCAAAATCATTAGGGAAATGAATTTATGTAACAATACTTTTTTAGTTTGAGGGCATGTTCGCTTTCTAGTATTCAACCAATTTTGGATATATCGTCGGGCATAAGTCTACAACAAAAAAGTAAAAAAACAAAGGTTAGAGATACACAACATTAAAGTTAAGGAAAACCATCAAAATATCTAATTAGAAAATTCTTTTAACAAAGAAACCAATCAATCAAAAACATTAAACATCGTCAAGAATAAAATTAAGAGAAAAATACAGATCATTCCTCTAGACAATGTCATAGGATCGATTATAAGTTTCTTTGAGAGAAGACAATGGAAATGTGTAGGTAAATCAATAGTCATCTCGAGTTGGGCTGAGGTAAACTTGAGCCTGGCCCTAAGGTTGGGAATATTATCTTAGGCCTGGGCCCATGTTAGGCCTAGATTGGGTTAGGCTTTTTTAGGCCAAGTTTTGGGCTAGACTAGCCATGTTCAGGCTTGCCTAAGCTCATACACACCCTATCAAAATGGTATTTAATGATATGAAACAACAATTTCTTTTTGAGATAAATAATAAGAAAAAGATAATTAAAAAGAGATATAGACATGAGTTGAGTAAAAAGAATAAAAAGAACAAAATTAGGGGTGTTCACGAAAACCCAGCAAAAAAATGAGATAAAACAAAAACTACAATCAATCTTGATTTTCAGGGGGTAATATGAGATATTTAAAGAAAAAAAATTATAATGTGGGATTAAAAGATTTATTATGACTTGCCACATGTCTCATGATAATATAGGGGTATTTAATAGAGAGATTTTAGGGGGGTATTTGTTTTTTGTTTTTTTCTTTTCTTTTAGTAATATAGGGGTATTTGTTTATAATATACAACTTCAAAATATGAACTTAATTACATTTAAATAGAGGGTTTTGGGAAAATTAAAGAACAAAAATTTAGATAAAGTGCCCACATGGATGAGAGAGAAAGGTGGCTTGAGGCTACTTTCTTTCATTCAAATTGGAAATGAGGTTATAGTATTCATATGTTGTATATTACATAACTAGTCCTACAATTTTATAATATAAATATTAATTACAACATATATAAATATGTAGTCGAATAATCTAATCAAATATAGATGCATTCGAATTGAATATTAACCAATCGAATATGGATGATAATCAAATAGTTGATGGCCCTATTTCAGCAGGTCTAACTCTTTATAAACTAGGGCTCTCATCTAGGTTTTATAACTCTTTTTTCTTTTTTTTTAATAAAACTTTTGAGATTTATATTAAGTAGAAAGAGGCTGCCCTAAAGAAGGTAAATCTGAAACAAGCTCAAGCACCAACCAAATGAATGGGGCTGAGTCCCAACTATTAAGGGTTTTTGAAGATAAACCAAAGTTTCCTAACCTATAAGCAACCAAATTTGCACATTGGTTAACCTAGATACATGAAAACTGATCAAAAGTTTTAAGTACAGATCTATAATCACGCACAAGGGCACTAATAACCCATGGACACACAAGATTGGGATCATTGAGAAGGTAAATGACTTCAAGGGAGTCACCCTCTATGATCAACTACCAAAGCCCCAATTCATGGGCTGCAGAGAGAGCCATCCACACAGCCAAATACTCAGCAACTAGAGAAAAATTAGCTACATAATTGTTTGCCTTGACATACAAAAAAAGACCCCCACAATCTTAAACCACCCAAACACCCGCATCATGAGAAGAGGCACAAAAAGCTCTACAAAATCACTATTTTGGAGGTCTCCTACAAAGAAGATCATTTGATTCCTCCAAAGCAAAAAGAGGCTCCATCCCATTCTTAGTTTCATTCAACATTATGAAAGCTGCAAATGAAGCATTTAGGAAATTGAAACAAGTATTTTAAAAAATAGCCTTATTTGTGCTTTCCAAAATTTTCAAGAAAATATAGCAATAGTACAAAGGATCTTGATACTGTAACTATTAGGTAAATATTTCATATCACACCAATACTTATATAATCAGAAGAGTGAAATTCATTTTCATAAGAGGTTCTACGAGTAAGAGGGGAGGCAAACCAAACCCAGGCAACTATTTTAAACTTAACCAAGCAACCTATGGTAGACTTAACCTTTTTATATAAATGTCAAAGGTCATTGACAGATATTTTCATCTATCAAAAATCATTTAATCAAATTTTCTGAAAAGCAAGAGCAAAGGGAATGGAGAGCTTTACCTAGATGGAGTAGTTTAAAGGATCTAAAATACATAAAAATGAAGGTACCTCAGGTTGGTTGCCTTGCTAGGATAACGGGAGGCTTTCTTAGCATCTGGCAAGGCGGTTGTTGAGGTAGGCTCCCGGTCCCTTTTCTTTCGGAACAACATCTGTAGCGAAGTATTGAGTCATCTAGCTCTTCCTTAGTTGGGGTACTATTATCAGAATGGGCACCAACCGGGGAGAACTAGAGTTTTTTGCAAGGGAAAGTGACATCGATTTCCAAGCAACGCTTATGAGGAGTGGGAACACGCTTAAGAGATTGAGCTTCATTATGTCCAATGGTGGAGATGATGCAATGGTGGGGTTGGGGCATCTTTCATCATAACATCTATTCGATGGAGAAGGGAGATTTCCGTCAGAGATAAGATTCGAGTTGAGAGCTAGGTGGTAGTTGGGATGGGTCGGGTGTGGATTGGATGGGTTTTGAGGAAGGTTGGTAAAGTACCACTGACTGCGAATGGAAGTTGGAGGAAGGTTGGGAAAGTACCACTAACAACCTTTGTCATGAGTTTTCCCTATTGATGGCTTTTGACATAAGGGGATTAGCTATCACCCTTAGCTTCCATTTACTTCAATCTTCAGTTCTACATTCTTTATCAATTTGGACTTTAGAAACAGAGATTCGAAAGTCCTAAAGGTTGTCACTAAGGTTAGGGTCCTTATGAGAACTACCTTTCTTAACAGAGAGAGTGAAGACAACAAATCACAAGACCAGAGATCAACAATCCTAAAAGGAGTAGAAAGGTAAGACAGCAAAGAGAGAGTAGACAGAAGAGAAGTGGAATCAAGAAACTAAAGCAAGGGGTGTTGGGCCTATATTCTATGTATGCACTATTCTGTAAAACAACAAGTATTTATTTTATATAAATAAAGTATTAAAAATGAAATGAAATGAACCACTTACTTGATTGGATGATTTGATAATAAATCATACCAAAAATTGATCAAGGCTAGTGTTTGACACTATGTCCTTAAGACAGATTTCGCCCCTCGTAGTGGTGCTTACAAACTCTACGGGCATGTCTGCCTCCCAGGATACAATGATCTATACACACAGAAGAAGCATTGCAAGGGCATGATCTATACACGCAGAAAAAGCATTGCAAGGGGATGATTTAATAGGCACCTATATGTCTGTATGGAACAAACATGTGTCAATAGGTGTGATTTAATAGCTACATGTGTATCAATTTGATTATAATAGTCACCAAGGGCATAACTATAAAATTTGTATGAATGGACACACTCCCACAAGGGCAAAACTGTAAAGATATGTCTCCCACAAGTATAACTGAATTTGGGAGAAAGCAAAAACAAAAAAAAAAATAATAATTTTTTTGTTTTGTTGACCCAACCCGACCCACTTTGGCATGCGTGGTCCTTCTCCATCCACAAAATAGCAGTACCCCTTGGGGGCCAAACTTATGTTCAACATTAGTGCATATAAACACACAAAGTTTTATGGTCTAGTCCATGTGGGGCTATTCAAATTTCACACTTTTTTACCAGTTTTACCGGTGATCAATTAAGTACTTTTGGAGATAATTTCTCATTTACCCATTAACGGTTTTGAGCATCCAACTATACAATTTTGTTCTCCTCATTGAGGTGAACACAACCATGTGGAATCGCTTCAAAATACTTATGGGTCCTATTTTTATTTTGGATCAAAGATGCTTACCCAGTCAGATTTAGAATCTGGGCACAGAAAATCTGAGTGTTTCAAAACCGTTTCCAACAAGGGGAAAGAGGAGGGATAACAAAAAGAGAAGGCATGAACTCATCGAAGTGACGATTAAGAGATTGCACCTCCATTCTGAGTATATATGATTTGTTTGATCACAACAAAACTAAATTTTCTTTTGTGCTGATGCCGATTATCTTGACATTTGTCCTCCCATTGCATTTCAAATTGGAAGAACTCAGAAGGTTAAACGGTCCCACTTGATACACGTTTTGCAGCAAATGGAAGAGGTCTTCAAGAAGTTTAGATTAATGACAAATTTGCCAAGCTTTTGGAGGCATTGTATGTAGCAAAGCAGAGGGCTAGAGAAGCTATTGCAATGAGATACAAATTTCAGAAAGAAATGTTATTGAAAGAGAAGGAAGGAGCAGGAACTGCGTCCATTGGCACGGAAAGCTGAGTCTGAGAGGACTGGTGGTGCACCCCGTGCTGCTGCTCCCATCCTTGTTGAGAAGAGCATGATGGACAATGGTGAAACGTGGGGGATCATTAACGGGTGAAAGTAAAAGAGAGGGAGCCCCCAAGGTAGATGAGGAAGGTGCAGGTGATAAGGGCCTATTTATTGGCTCAGTCTACACTGTCTACCTTGTACAAGCCACAATTGGCAATATTTTTGCATGATCTCTAGGTTTCCTCTTCTTTTGCTCAGATTGTTCTATGTCACTGTTTTACTTCCTTACCTAAGAAAATTTTCTTTGGTTACAGACATACACAGGAAATTATCTCATTTTCTAAAGTGGTTTTACTTTTCTCTCCCTATCTCAAGTTTTAACTTGTGACAGACAGCCAAAAATCACCAGGAGAGCTGGGTTTTATAGCCATGGCTCTCACCCCTCTCATAAAACAAAACTGATTCCAAAATCTCAGGAGGAACAACCCAACTAATCAAATACAAAATAGTGTAATTACCCCACAAATAGATCACACTAGACACACACAATCACACAAATTATGTACACACAATGGTCACGTACAAGCTATAGATACATGACTCATACAGGTAACACATTGGTCACACATAGGTATTACACACACTTACATACACACATGCAATCTCACTCACACACGATCACACATGCAGTCACACACAGTCACATAGTCATACACACACACACAGGTATATCACAGCATGCGCACATACACAAGTTGCTAATCAAGGGTCGTACAGAAGCCTACCACAATATATCAACAAGATCAATCATTAGTAAAGAAAATCACAAAAAATAAAATGTAGATCTACATCTGAAATACACTAAATAAAATCAAATGATATACATGTATGATCATTTACATTTAATGATACAAACAAAACAATCCGTGACAAATATATATAAAATCATGTATCCACAACTATAGACAGAGATAAACAATGAAAATCCAGAAAACTGTACATAGTAAAGTGACAATCTATATTTAACAGTTCCATGAAAATAGACCTAACAATTATGAATGCTTCTCACTAATGATAAAGTTTAGAAACGAAAATCTGAAAATAAAAAGAATCACTTGGTTCCGTCCGATTGTCCAAATTTGAGTGGATTAGAAAAGGAATTTGAGAATCCAAAAAGTACAAAGGAATATAAAGGATTATAAAAAGAATTGAAAGCAATACAAAAATCCCAATTGTTTTTTGATTGCCAAGAAATAGAAAATAATTTTTTTGGAATCCATAACAGATCAACTGTCAACACAAAAGAGAGGAGTTTCCACCGGATTTGGTCACAAATCTGACCTTCTGAGATGGAAAACGAAAACTAAGGGTCCGTT
>JAOXJP010027184.1:0-17004 GCA_025762735.1 Platanus orientalis
GTACGTGATGCCAGTGTTGCCTTCTCAAGATACAAAGGTGTTCTCACCACCATGTCAACTTACATTCGGGTCTTTGGACTCCATCACTATCAGCCACATTGCAGAGACTTCATCTAGCCGGGGCTAATCTGTGTGTCATTCACCAAGACAAGAGCAATAGGCTCCCTTGGTTGAAGGTGTACATTCTGAAGTTGAAGTGACACCTTTTGATGATGAAGGTTGGACTGTAGTTACTCGACGTAAGTGAAAAACTCAACACCTTCAGACTGCACCTTGTCCTAGGCCAAGGCGACACTGAAGGAAAAATAAGCCCAATGCTGGAACAAAGAAGAAGAATAAATGAGAAAGAAAGAGTCAAACAAAAAAGGTTTTACTTGTCAACCTTGAAGATGTTCTCAAGCAGCCTCCTCGCATTCTAGTGACTCTTTTAGAGTTCATGCCAAAAAAATTTCTACTAAAAGAATGTGTAGAAGTTCATGTTGTTTCTTGTTATGTAGTCTATGAAGGTGAAGTATTTAAGGGCAATGTTAAGGATATGTCTGATGTAGATTCTATTTTCTCAGACAACGAGGTATAAATTTTAGGCTACAATCTTCTTAAGCACTTGAAAGAAAACCCAGATGAAGAAGAAGAGAGTTCCCAGACTGGTAGTAAGCTAGAGCCAAATACTTCTTGTATGGCTACAATCTCCTTCACAGATGAGGATTTGCAACTTGGTTCTTGCTCACACAATAGGCCCTTGTATGTTACAGGGTATATGCTTGAGCACAAAATTTAACTCATTTTGCTTAATTGTGGATCTGCAGTGAACCTAATGCCAATTCGTACAATGAGGCAAATAGGCATCTCCACAGATGAACTAGCTTACAGCAAGCTGATGATTCAAGGCTTTAACCAAGGTGGACAATGGGCAATTGGTATGATCCGGCTTAAACTCACTATTGGAGACCTAGAATCAACCATGTTCTTTCATGCGATTGACTGCAAGACATCGTACCATCATCTCCTTGGCCGCCTGTGGTTACATGAAACAGGGGTGGTTCCTTCCATCTTGCACCAATGACTTAAATATTTTCAAGATGGAATAGTGATTGACTAGAATCATTATTGGAGACCTGGAATCAACCATGTTCTTTCATGTGATTGACTGTAAGACATCATACCATCTTCTCCTTGGCCGCCCGTGGTTACATGAAACAAGGGTGGTTCCTTCCACCTTGCACCAATGCTTTAAATATTTTCAAGATGAAGTGTAAAAGCGGGTTGTGGCTGAAAATCAGCTATTTGCAAAGGTCCAAGTATATTTCATAGACGCAAAATTTTACTTGGAGGATGGAGTGGTTTTAGAAGCATTACTCGTATCCGTCCCTATTTCTAATAAAGCTCACAAAGGGAAAGAAGTCCAAGACTTGACAAGTGAGTCATTCCCTACCGTGAAACATCAAAATAACCAAGAAAGTTGCAGGTCCGCACTAAAGGTAGAACTTCCTACAGTCACAAAGGCAACTCTAGTATTGCATTATATGCCAAAGTCGCGACGAAAAGAGGAGGATTCATTGTTTGAGGCACCAACCAATAAAGGAAAATCTCTTCTTTCAAGGGCCAACCTTGAGACATTACAAGAAGAATTAGTTCTTCCAGCTTATGCCATTTCAAATACAGTGGTCTCTAAACCATATTTTGAAGGGTTTGTGAAAGCATCCACGTCAATGTCCATTACATCACAAGCTGACAAGGTAAATTCTTTTATAATTAAGCAACGGTCGGATGGGTGATATGATCCCATTGTTTGCAAGCTTTTTGAGAAGGCTGGATATGAAAAAAGAGAGCCACGACAACTGGCTAAATTTTCTCCTGCACAAACTGGTAATGTAATGCATGGATTAATTACGACACAATGCAAATTGTGAATGGCAAGAGAGAAAGTGCTCCCATTAAGAGTTGGCATTGGGTTCACTCCCTCCAAGCCTATTCACATTTCTGACAAAAATAACGCATCCACTCATCACATTACTATTGAGGTTGTTGATGAACCAAAGGAAAATAAGTCAGTGCCATCATGCTCTTCTACTTTCGATCGGATTGGTAATGCAACTCACACGCTTCAGTTTTTGATTGATTAGGGGGCCTCATCAAACTTGGCTACAGAAAAGGTCTGCACTCTCACACCTTGGTTTGCAGTCTCGTAATGCCAAACAAAAAAGTGGCATCCAAAGATGGCACTGACAAGAGTTGGATCCTACTATGGCTAAAGGGGGTGATGAACTAAGAAGTTCAATCCCTTCTCGCATGAAATAAATAATGAAGTTAAAAATATCTCTAGGCAAAACTTTGGTTGTTAGGAAACACACTGTGGTTTTCACCAATTATCCGAGCCATAATCTCGACGGTGAGAACGAGCCTATGCAAAGTGAGGATTCTGACAATCATCAGGAGGTATCTGAAGACATTTCCTCAGTTAACCATATAACAGTCTAAGTGGTTGAAGAACCTTCCTTAGATGATGAACTTGAAGAAGCTCCTCCAATCTTTGAAGAAGGGGGGCAATCAACTATTGATGAACTCAAGGAGTTAAACCTTGACACTAAAGAGGACCCTAGACCCACTTACATAAGTGCTTCATTAAATCTAGAAGAAGAAACATCATACCTCAAATTGCTCCAACAGTATAAAGATGTCTTCGCTTGGAGTTACAAAGAAATGCCTGGACTTAATCCTAAAGTGGTGGTTCACAATTTTGCTGTCAAGCACGGTGTACATCCTCTCAAACAAGAACAACGTCGCTTTCGACCTGAGTTGTTTACACAAATTGAGGTTGAAGTCAATAAGTTGATTGAAGTAGGTTTCATCCGAGAAGTAAAATACCCAACATAGATTGCCCACATAGTAGCAGTGAAAAAGAAGAATGGGCAAATACATGTATGCATTGATTTCAGAGAGTTGAATGATGCATGTCGTAAAGATGATTTTCTGCTTCCTATCACTAAACTCATGGTTGATGCCATTATGTCTTGTCTTTTATGGATGGCTCATCAGACTATAATCAAATTCGAATGTCACACAAGGATGAGGAGTCGACTGTGTTTCGCACTCCAAAAGGGATATACTGCTATTGCGTTATGCATTTTGGCTTGAAGAATTCTAAAGCTACTTATCAATGTGACATGCAACAAATCTTTGATGATATGCTTTACAAAGTTGTTGAATGCTACGTGGATGATTTGGTTGTAAAGTCCAGAAAGAGGGAAAACCATTTAAAAGATCCACATGACATCTTTAATCGATTGCGGAGATATCAACTGAAGATGAATCCCTTGAAGTGTGCATTTGGAGTTATTTCAGGAAAATTTCTTGGCTTCATAGCTCGACATCGTGGCATCGAAATTGATCAATCAAAAATTGAAGTAATCTAAAACATGCTAGAGCCTAAAGATGTACACGAGTTGAAAAGTTTGTAAGAAAGACTTTCTTACATCCGAAGGGTTCATTTCAAACTTGGCAAACCGATATCAGCCCTTTAATTGGTTGATGAAGAAAGACACACCCTTCTTGTGTGATGATGCTTGTAGGAATGCTTTGAAGAAAATAAAATAGTATCTCTTTAAGACACTAGTCTTAGCTGTACCAATTCTAGGAAAGCCATTGATTTTTTACATCGTAGCACAAGAGCAGTCGCTAAGGGTACTTCTTGCACAAACCAATGATGAAGGAAAAGAAAATGCTCTTTACTACCTGAACCATACTCTAGTAGGAGCAAAGTTGAACTACTTGCCCATTGAAAAGACATGTCTTGCTCTCATATTTGCTACAAAGAAGCTTCAACACTACAGGTTGACACATACTGTTTGACTCATCTCACATGATGATCCCCTTAAGTACATCATGACAAGACCAGTACTCTCCGGAAGATTAGCTAAATGGGCCATTCTCTTATCAGAGTTCAAGATCGCCTATGTCCTTAAAAGGTGGTGAAAGGATAAGCCTTGGTAGATTTCTTTCCTGATCACCCAATCCCAACAAAGTGGGAGTTATCTAAAGACTTTCCTATGAAGAAATATTGGCTTGAAAAATGTTTTCAATGGTGCTGCACACAGAGGTAGAGCTGGGGCAAGAGTGGTGTTTGTCACCTCACAGGGTGAGGTGTCACCTTTCTCCTTTGCCTTAACACAATTGTGCTCAAATAATGTAGTTGAATACCAAGCGCTCATCATCGGGTTGGAGACGGCCTTAGAGTCGCAACTTCACTAGCTCAACGTATATGGAGATTCTCAACTTATTGTAAATCAACTCCTAATAGAGTATCATGTATGAAGCCAGACTTGATTCCATACCATGGTTATGCTTGCCGGCTTCTAGAACAATTTGAAGACATCACCATTGGACATGTACCAAGAAGTGAGAATAAACAAGCGGATGCCTTAACAAAACTTGCAGCAACTTTAGCCTTGCCTGAAGAAGAAGCAACCATAGTTCCTGTTTGTCAACGATGGGTACTACCCCCTTTGGCATACTTTGGGGATGAGCATGAACACAATAATGTTGTCTCTGTGTTTAAAGTTGAAATTGAAGATTGGAGGCAACCACTTATTGATTACTTACAATATGGGAAGCTACTAGATGACTTAAAGCATATGACCGACATACGACGACGTGCGCCCCTGTTTTTATACTTTAACGGTCAATAGTATCGTCATTCTTTCAATGATGTTTTCATGAGATGTCTTGGAAACAATGAATTTCAAGGAGGTCTTAAGGATGCACATTCAGGAGTGTGTGGAGCACATCAATCTGGACCAAAACTCTATGACCAATTAAAGAGAATGAGGTTTTATTAGCCAACGATGGTTAAAGATTCGATGAAATATGAGAAGCGGTGCCAAACATGTCAATTCCATGGAGATTACATTTATCAACCTCCAGAACTACTGCACCCTACGGTCGCCTCATGGCCATTTGATGGGAGGGGGCTCAATGTAGTTGGTCCTCTCCCAAAGTTGTCAAAACAACACCTCTACATCTTGGCTACAACAGACTACTTCTTAAAGTGGGCTGAAGTTGTCTCCCTTAAAGTGGTAAAGAAAGAGATTGTGATACAATTCATCAAAAACCACATTGTCTGCCGTTATGGAATACCATGGTACATTGTCACAAATAACGAAAGCCATTCAAGAACAGTTTGATGGACCAATTATGTGAAATGTTTGGGATAAAACAGTGGCTTTCTATCATGTACAATGTTCCTGCCAATGGACTTGTTGAAGCATTTAATAAGACTCTCCGCAAGGTACTTGAAGAGACTGTATCAAAGTAGAAGAAATATTGGCATGAGCGAATTGGCGAAGCGCTATGGGTGTATCACACTTCATTTCAAACTCCTACTCACTTTATGCCATGCGCATTAGTATATAGTGTAGAATCTGTTCTTCCACTAGAACGTCAAATCCCATCACCGTGGATCGCTATTTAAGAAGGACTTATAGTTGATGAAAATGCAATGTTGGGCTTGCAGAACTCGAGGCACTAGAAGAAAAGAGGTTGGAAGTACAACAAAGACTAGAATGCTACCAAACTCGTCTTTTTGTGCATTCAACAAAAAAGTTCGGCCCATACACATTTTTCCAGTCAAGCCCCATTTTCAGAGAATTACTAATAGGGCTAGAAGAGTCTAAATTCCAGACTATTAGACACTTTATTTCTAGAATTCTTCAACATTCATAAACCTTCCCACAATGAAGCATTTTGGGTTAAGAAATTACTATTTTACCCTTCATACTCTTACAACCTCATTTTCTCTGTACCATTGAGTTTGGACTCTCGATAAACCCCTGTCACTTCCCCTAGCATCCAAAAGACACTAGGTTATTTCCTGCATCCTCTAATCTTTCCCGTCTTCAAAAATTTGTCTCTCAAGGCCAAACTTCCAGTCATTGGCAGACTCAGCCTACCCCAATATATCACTTCTGTCTCAAATCATACCAAGACATTTTTTATTGATATCGATCCTCAGTGGACTCCTGGGACTTCCTCCGGAACCAAAATTTTGAACAATTAGTTTTCATTTATCGGGATTGCCCCTATCTTCGAAAGACTGTCTCTCAAAGTCAATCATTAGCAGATTTAACCTATCCCAATTTCTTATTTCTCTCCCAAGTCATATCAGGACACACTCGATTGATATCGACCCTCGGTGGACTCCCAGGATATCCCTCGGAACCCAAATTTTGAATAGTCAATTGTTATTTCTCAAGATTTCCCCTACCTTTGAAAAACTATCTCTTAAGGCCAATCATTGGCAAACTCAACCTAGCCTAATTTCTTATTTCTCTCTCAAGTTATATCAAGACACACTCAACTGATATTGACCCTTGGTGAACTCTTGAAACCCCAAAACCCAAATTTTAAATAGTTAATTATCGTTTCTTGGGATTGTCCCTGCCTTTAAAAGACTATCTCTCAAGGCAAGTTATTGGTAAACTTAGCCTACCCCAATTTCTCACTTTTCTTCTAAGTCATATCAAGACACACTCGACTAATATTGACCCTCAATGGTCTCCCAAAACTTCCCCTAGAACCCAAATTTCAAATTGTCGATTGTCATTTCTTGGGTTTGCCCCTTCCTTCAAAAAACACTCTCTCTAGGCGAGTTATTGGCTACCCGAATTTCCCATTTCTCTCCCAATTAGGTTAAGACATTCTTGATCGGTATCAACACTCAGAAAACTCCTAGAACTTCCATTAGAACCCAAATTTTAAACGGTTAGTCATCATTTCTTGGGTTTTTCCCTGTCATCAAAAGATTCTCTCCTTGTCCTAGTCACTAGCATTAAGTTTATCCCATTTTCTCATTTTCCCCAAGTCAGGGTAGAACATTTTTGGAGAGTGATGAACCTCGTTTTAGTTCCAATTACAGCCAATATTTGTCATTTGTCATAATGGGGTTTCAAGTGTAATTTTTCACTCAGGTATAAGTTTTGTGAACAGTTTGAACCAGCACTTCACAAAACCTAAGGGTTACCTTTTATATTAATGGTTTGAAAATCAATTTTATCATTTTACCATTCCCATATGTGTTTAAGTGTTTTTAAGGTTACTTTAACCCAAAATTTCCCTAC
The DNA here is from genome assembly GCA_025762735.1 of Platanus orientalis. Classification (NCBI taxonomy): domain Eukaryota; kingdom Viridiplantae; phylum Streptophyta; class Magnoliopsida; order Proteales; family Platanaceae; genus Platanus; species Platanus orientalis. The sequence continues at coordinate 7,113 of JAOXJP010027184.1, forward strand.
CAATTCTTATCAAAATTTAATTCTGATTACTGCATCACAACTTAAACATCCGGGAGATCCAAAAAGAACTATGAATTTGCAGATTTCCAAGCACAAGAACCCAAAAGGCAAAGGTTGATAGTGAAGGGGTGTTTTCCTTAAAAATGTCATCATTATGCATTCAATAAGCTAAGACTTTAGGGTTACCCTCATTAATGCTCATTTAAATCCATGAAAGTACTAATTATGGGAGCATGTCTTAAGGCCATTGGATTGGAATCAATCTTATGCACCCCTTTGTGCCCACATATAGGATCCTTTCGCTTTGTCCCAAAGCTTCATCATTCTAATCCTGGCCCTAGATTATGGAGCATTCATCTCAGCCCTTGAAACCTATCAAAGACCAATAGGATTCATTTGCTTTGTCATTAAGTCATGAAACTAATCCTAACCATTGACCCTTTCAGCAATTAGGATTCTTTAGCTTTACCCCTAAGCATCATCTGAGCCCTTGAACTCCCATCAACCACTAGGATCATTTAGCTTTCACCCTTTCATCTCAACCCTCCATTAATCAACCACTAGATCTCACTTACTTGCTCACTAAGAGTCCCCATGGCAGCCATCCAAGCCCTCCTAAACCCTATGAATAACCCCAAATTTGTGCCAAACAAGGGGTAAATGATCCGGAGGAAAACAAAAGAAAAATCTGAGAAAACTGAGAGAGAAAATTAGGGAAAAAGAGAAAAAACAAGGAAAAGCTCAAGACCTTTCCCCCTTCTTCAAACCTTGGAAAGGTAACAATCTTCCCCTCTTCCTTATTTTGTGTAAAGCATGCCTAGAATAGGATTTGTAGTTGTTTTCTTAACCTTCATACATTGCTAAATGAACCATGCTAAGTTTCATTTCACCTCATAAGAGGGGCTACATAGCATAGACAAATCTTGTCTTTGCTAAGTTTTTTCTGAGATAGTAGGAGTCCTAGATTTTTATTTATGTTCTTTGAAGCCTGTTTTGATATGATTTTTAAGGTAGGCCCTTGGGTGGGTGTCCTACACCTCTTTAAAGTTTCTAAACATGCTAGGGTCTTGAAAATATGTTTGCAAGTTAGAGACAAATCACTGTCTCTGCTCACTCTAGTGTGAGGTAGTTGTGGTCTCGAAGTTATAATTAATTATTGTATGAGTGTTTTGAGTTGATTTTTATATGGTATGCCCATGGTTAGGTTTCCCACATCTCTATAAATTTTTATAAGTTTTTGAGCATGTTACTACCTTGAAAATATGTCTGCAAGTCAAAGACAACACTACATCTACTCGACTCCATTCTAAGATAGTCTTAGTCTAAAATCTGTAATAAATCATTGCATGAATATTTTGATTTGATTTTTTAGGGTAAGAACCCAGGTGGGTGTCCACATTTGTAACTTTTCATGAATTTTGAAGCATGTTAAGGCCCTGGAAATATATTTGTAAGGCAAGGACAAATACTATCTCTGTTGAGCTTTTTCTGGGATAGTGGGAGTCCCGAATTTTTAATTATTTTTAGAAGCATTGTTTTGATCTTAATTTTTTAGGGTAGGCCCCTAAGTGGGTGTCTTACACCTTTGTAAATTTTCATGAATTTTTAAGCATGTTAAGGTCTTGAAAAAATATTTGTAAGGCAAGGATAAATACTGTCTATGTTGAGCCTTTTTCTAAGATAGTGGGAGTCCCAGATTTTTAATTATTTTTAGAAGTCTTGTTTTGATCTGATTTTTTTTTTTTTAGGGTAGGCTGCTGGGTAGGTTTCCTACACTTCTGTAAACTTTCATGAATTTTGAAGCATGTTAAGGTGATGGAAATATATCTATAAGGCAGAGACACATACTATCTTTGTTGAGCCTTTTTTATGAGACAGTGGGAGTCCCAGATTTTTAAGTATTTATAAAAGCCTTGATTTGATTTGATTTTTAAGGGAAGGCCCTTGGGTGGGTGTCCTACACCTCTATAAATTTTTATGACTTTATGAGCATGCTAGGATCTGGAAAATTTGTTTGTAAGGCAAAGACAAAATAATTAAGCTTCTGAAAGGTTAGATTAATCACATGATCTATCCAAAATTTCAATCGTTCTTATGATTGTTCAAATGAGCTAATTAGTAACTGAATATTTTATGGTAAGACCTTTAAAGGGTCCCTCATACCTCTATAAAATATCATAATTTTGTGACCACTTTAAAGACATCAAATGAATAAAAAAGGAAGTTGTTGGATTTTTGTCCAGAACTTAACGCCTGAATTTTCATTATGTAAAATTTAGGCGCTAAGTTCAAAATCAGGCATTAGTTTGTAAACAACTCACAAGTGATTTGTTTTCAATTACAAAAGGCACGCACCCCTATTATAGTTCATGGTACAAATGTTAAGAGATGTTGCCCAAAAAAGGTGGGCGTATTGGGGTGCCTAACACCTTCCTGAACCATAGCAAAACAACTTACCCTACTCTCTAATAACCTAAACCGGTACAGGAGTTTATACACTAGACCTTAGGGTTTGGACTTTCTTTCCTTGAGAAAGAAGCTCGATGTCCAACTCCATCGGTAAACCTATGTTGGTGATGACTCCCAAATAACATTGACATTGGCTAACTATAGGATTGAACCTCACACACATCACACCCCTCAGACCCTAGTCATCACAACAACGACAAAGTGGGGGCCGGAGTTGAGATATGAGTAGGGAGGGAGGTGCAAACCTTTGATTTCCCAATGCCCACAAAAATGGCAACTCCACTGTAGAAACTTACTGTTTGATCTCTAAAACATGTGTATCAGACTTATAATAGGAGTGCCTTTCATTACTTGCATGCTTGATTATCTGCTTGCATGCCCATTTACCTGTTTATTGCTTTCAGAATATATGCTCACATAAATCATAGGTCATTCCATTAGTTAGTAGGATCAATACTCATCATCAACCGATTAATCAAACTTGCATCATAAGTTTAGAAAACATGTTCACATAGATCTAGAACAAATTTAACTAGTTAGTAGGATCAAGATTCACATTAAACAACTTTATTGCAAACTTGTATGAATTCATTCTTTTTTATAATGAGTTGTAGGATACAAAGGAATCACATTGCACATACACTCATAGGCCCCTTATTTTCTCTTTGTCATTACCCACCAATAGACCAACATTGGCACCTATTAGGACGGGGGACCAAATTGATGCCGTGGATGTTACATCAATACGAAAAGGCTAAGTAACCGAACTCAATCACTATTCCCATGATTCGATTTTTTTTGGGAAGACGTTTAGATTGATCAACTCAACTTATAGATGATATCTAAACCGTCATGCAATTAGATTCATTTTAGGCTAGAGTTGTTTGAGGAACACACAATTAGATTGTCTAAAGGTATAGCTTTAGGATATTGATTTCTGTTTTATCTGTATGCTTGCATGTGTTATTTAAGAACCAAGAATTCATATCTATCCACCGTTTTCTTTAAAAACTATTTTTATAAATACATATAGGATGTTTGTTTTACATTCTTTGATTACGTTTAAATTACTTCTCACTCCTATTCCATACTATATATAATTACATAGGTAGAACATAGGTTCGTCCCATTAGATATCTATACCAACAAAGAAAGTGAATTTTTTTATTCCATTCATTTCAAAATAGTCTATACATCATTTTGGAAAAAAAGATAAAAAGTACATAAGAGTCTCCCCAAGATCTTCGTGATCAATCTTCCTCATCATGTGAAGTCTCCTCAGTATCTCGGGCTGCTTCTAACTCGACCAAACTCACCTCATCCGGAACCAGATTTTTCCACAATGTATTCGGATGGTTAGAAAGTAATGGGTATCGCCTTGCACTCCCTCTCATTTCTTTCTTTCTTTTTTTAATTGGGAAGACTGGATTGCTTGAGAAATGATCAAAGGGACTTTTGGGAAATTTTCTCTCATTCCCCCATAACTTTCTCATGAAAATACTTGAAATTGAGGAAATGAACAGTATAGGATTATTTAAAACAAGTAATAGATCCAACACCTAATCATGTTTCCATGCCTGAATTTTAAATCCCTTAAAGTTTAGGTGTAGAGGCAAAATTCAGGCGTGGAGCCCTTCTTTAGCCATTATTGATTTTTGTTCAAATTTCATGCTTCTAACTCTCAGTTGTGATTATTTGATAGTCGTGGACTCTAGGCCTATAAGATTGGAGCGATTTTTTGTCACTTCTATGAATCTCCCAAATGCCTTCCTCCCATACAACAAGAAATTTGGAAAGGTCAGAGCCGACTTAGTGCCACCTTGACCATGGCCTACATACATCTTGATTGGCCACTTTTAGAGGCCGCAATTTCATTTTGGGATCCATTTGCAATGGTTTTTCGCTTTGGAGAACATGAGCTTTCCCCAACTATCTAAGAGTTGGGAATCATTTTTGGGCTAGAAACACTACCATGATATAGGGATAGTCATTCCAAGCTATAAGATCAGGCATTTCAAAAACATTCATTCCACTCTTAGCATCTCAAAGACATTCTTGCCAAAAGAAATGTGATATTATTTGCACTCTCCTTTTGATCTCTTGATTGAAAGAGGTTGGAAGAAGACTGTGGACTTTGCATACCCGATCAAGTTCAATGCCTTCACTCTTGCAATTATGGGTCAACTCCTATCTCGCAGCCGTCATCACATGAGCGGAGTCTTGAAGCAACATTAGGATGGGCAAGACCTATCCCTCCTGATCATTGCTGAAATCATTTCCAATTTATCACATTGCTTCCAACATCGGAGCGAGTCATTGTGTGGCTGCCCTGCATTCTTACAGACTTGGCTTCATGAACATGTGACCACCCTATCTTCATTTCCCACATATGCTTCACACATCATAGCTTCGGTCTAAGATCATACCAATATCATGCCCCACCCAACTAAATCAACGGTTGAGGACTATTGGAGTATGTTGTCCAATCCAGCTTATGCACACATCATTTGGCGCCCCAACTCCCAAGAGGTTCAAGCCATATTATCCACATCTATTTTCAAAGAGGCGCACTTATACTGTCCTCCTCACCGGGTTGTATCTGAGCACACCTTATGTACCACTGTGAATAATCCACTAATTCACTCTCAGACATGACCTCTTTGATTATTCCATGGCTTATGAGGATATTCATAAGTTGAATCACCTTACATCTCCTCAGACATGGGCTAGATTATCATAGTTTTGTGATGAATCATCTAGTGCATCGAATTCATTAAAAGATCCTATATTTGACATCACATGAGCATTATTGTTTTATTATGGATCTTAGTTATCCATCTTAGTTCATGTATTCTAACCATTGAATGCCATGTTTTCTTATAGATGAAAGAGGCTTGGACAAGAAATAAGCCTTTGGTGGAGGATTATCATCAAGATCAAGTGTATCATCTTTTAGTGAGTGGATATATTATTTATACACACTTTTCTAGGATCATAGTTTCATGATGTGAGCATGTTAGTTTGTAATTTTTCTATGGGTTTCTTTGATCTCTTTAGCTATAGAGTTGTGTTCTTGTGAATGGAGTTTTGTAGAATGGATGGGATGGTCTCCATTCTATGTGATGAAGTTTGGGAGCTTGATTTACTTGTATTGTAGGGATTAAAAGAATTCTTGTGGTGAAAATTAGGTCTCTCTTTTGATTTCCTTTAGGTTCCTTAATTCTTGCACTTTGTATGTTTGATAAAATGTCTCTTACTATTTTTCCTTATTATATACGTGTTTCTTGGATGCCTTTGGATTCCTTGCATGAGTTTATTGTTCTCTTTGGTGAATTCCTTTAAATGCATGTTGGCTTATAGCAATTTATGATATTCTATGGATTCCTATGTTAGGATCTTAGAATTCATGGGTGATATATTGGGCTTTGCATCCATTAAGAATGTTTGGCAACATGAGCATGTTACTTCTAGCATGAATTGTCTTGCTCTTTCATGGAGCTACTTACTCAGGTTTTCTACATGGTTTATGAGGCATTGAATCACATGGTTTTAACACCAATGACATGCTAGTTTGGGTCCTTCATAAGTTAGGATGCATGGATAATTTTCATATACGACATATTTATGTAGTAATTATTTTATTATACATGAGCAAGGATTTAGCTTCAGATTTGGACAAGGGTTTTGATATGACTAAGTGGGAAAATGTCTTCAGACTCAGAGACTTCTAAGTGGGTTAGCCTTTATTACTTTAAATATCTAATCGCCAGGTCATATCAATTTGGTGAAGATAACACTAATTACCCTGATATTTCTATATGTTACAGTCTATAACTATCGGGCACCCTTATATGGGTTAACTAGACGTAGCCCCAGAGACCTTTTATATGAGTTGCCCCTTGTTAGGCGCAAAAAACCCATTTTTGGGCTATAATATTCAGACTGTCGGAGACCTTATGAGGGTTATATGATTTTTTTTGTTAGATACCCTATGTGAGTTGCCTATTTTGGTTTGTCAGAGACCCTTTTGTGGGTTACAATCTTTGGACTGTTGGAGACCTCTTGTGGGTTACAATCTTTGGACTATCAAAGACTCTTTTTGGGTATAGTCTTCAACCTGTCGGAGACCCTTTGTGGGTTGTAGTCTTTAGACTATCAAAGATCCTATATGGGTTATGTGATTTGTTTTGTCAAAGATCCTATGTAGATTACATGTTTTAGTTTGTCAGAGACCCTGCATGGGTTATAAGGTATTGGGTTCAGATTTGGTTTTATCGGAGACCCTGCAAGGGTTATATGGTTTGGACTTGGTTTGGATTTATAAATTGTTATAGGTTCATTGGTATTTGATAACAACTTGGTATTTGAACCATTGTGGGTTTTGGCACATGGCATATAGTATACTTTCTTACTCTACCTATATCTATTTATCTGTGTAGTACATGGTAGTTGATACATGACATACAACATGTAATTTTAGTACATGCATGTTTTGGGTTGTCTTGGTATAGATTCTTACTTAATTGTTTTGGAGTATGAACATACTTGATTCTAATAGAGATACATGCATATTATTATCAATGCATGAATTAATGTACTTGATTTTCTCTACTTTGGATCACTCTATCTACTATTATACCTGTTTTGCTTCATTTTGTGTTGTATAAACTGCATACCCTCCCGTTAAGCCCGTCAAGCTTACCCCAATTGACACCAACCACAAATGGAGTCTTGGAGGACAAATATTTGTAGATGCCGTTTCCAATGTGATAAGATGAGAGGTTAAAGGGGCTTTCAGGCCCAAATATATGACATTTTATTTTAGTTTTAGTTTACCTTGATGATGATGTATTACATTTAGTACTTTGGATATGCCCTTTCGGGTAAGGATGTATTTACTATCATGGGCATATTGAGGCATTTACTTTTGGATGGTTATGAGATATTTTAGACATGTCATTTATATATTTTCGTTGTACTTGATTTTAGTATACTATTATTATTATTATTCCGCTACTATGTGATTGATTAAATGAACTTAATTAATGGATGTGAATTAAATAGATAAAAATAAAAAGTGATGTGAATATGTAAGATGGTTGATGACTCACTCCAAACTCGTTGGTTTCTTTACTATGAGAAATGGGTTCGGACGGGTCATTCCTATGTCATGGATCCGGACTTGGCTCACATCATGGCTCACGGATTCGGGGTTTGACATATATGGACTCGACATTGGCTGTAATAAAACAATAAAATTTCATGCCCTTGGAAAGGGTGTCCTTGTCTTAGTAGGATTGTGAAAATTTTGATGCTTAGATTCTTGCAAGGTGAGTCAAGTTTGGCAAGAAGCTAATCAACATCTTGACTTCTTAGCTTCCTTTTACTTACCTAAATGAGGAGAATGTTCTAAATTCAAATGACTTTCCCTTTTTAATCAACTTTTGTAAATAGGCTTGCTTGTAATTTTTTCTGTTTATGATATATTCTTTACTGGGCAAGAAAATAAAATACATTCAAGATATTTATATCTATTAATTTGTATCATAACTCCAACATGTTGATATATTTCAAATCTAGAAGGACACAATTGCCTTGTTTCCAAAATTAGAAACAGAGCAATTGAGTATACTAATATTAAGGAGTGATTGGCGACTACCCAACTCACTTCCCTAATTTGAAGAATTGTGTGGGAGTAGATTAGGATTTGGCACGACTCTCTTTCTCTCCCTATAAACATGTGTTGAACGACCAAATCAAAAGTCTGCAGGTACGTTAATAACCATTCAAACAAATAGTTTGAGTGGTACTCGCTTCTTTTATCTTCTTACCGTTGTGCCCCTCCAAAGCCGTTAGTCAATTTTCCCCTTTTCGAACTTGTATATGGGATTTTCAAAGGTGCAATTTATCGGATTAAATTACATGTGGATGTGAAGAAAGCGGTTCTTGATTCTCTCAAGGCTTATGACCCGCAATTATCAAATGGGCTAGCTTCTTTGGAGCGCAAGCAAAAAGCTTGTTACTTTGGTTGCGCATGTAAGCTTGAGACACAGACTCACTATATTTTAGTATGGCATATCGCCACCACCTTCTACTAAATTAAATATTTTCTATCAACAACAGTGCGACAAGATATTTGTCGCAACTTCCGGATTGCATCTAACTTGTCTAACTATTGTGCCTACTTGGTGGCTTCTGCTCCAACACTCTTACCTGGTCACTTCTATGTTACATAAATAATTTTCAATAGAGTAGTGGAAGAAGTCAATGAAAATTTCAAGCCATGCCCAATGATATAAAATATCAGAAAATTCTGGAAGTTGATGTTAATGCCTATCCTAGAACTATAACAACAATGGGTATTGAACTTGGGAGGAAACTGATGGAGGAAATTACAAATGAAGCATTCAGATGGAAAGTTTTGGCGGAATTTTGGGTAGAGATGATGTTATATCCTGCTCCCTTAGACAATGCAACAACACATGCAGAGCAGCTGATAAATGGTAGAGAGTTTGTGACACACCTTTGGGCTTTACTTTCTCATGTAGGCATTCTCACAAGAGATGAGAAAGCACCCAGCCAATCAGAAAAAGACAACAGTACTGCAGCTTAGGTGTTATGTTTTTTCTTTTGTACTTTTTTTTATTAATCTTTGTTCTTTTGTACTTTATGCATGCAACTTGCTTTGTCTGGGTAAACTTGCTACTTGCTTATTTGCTTGGTTATGACGTAAGCTTTCCTATATTATCTACTTGCTTATTTGCTTGCCACTTGCTTTTTTTTTCGAAGCAAATGTTCTGTGATAAAAATGCTTCTGTTGTAGTGTATATGGTGAATTATAATCAGACATGTGTTGTTTTGGGGGGTAAAAGGGTCCAAAAAGTGTTCAATTGAAAAAGTAGGTGGTCAATTAAAGACATCAAATTTAAAAACACATCATGTGTTAATCAATGCATGATAATAGAGGTCTGTTTCAAAACAGACAATCACTACAAGAAAATATACTTTTAGCGTCAACCTTTTTCCGTTAACTTAAAAGTTGATGCTAAAAGTCATATTTTTCCGGCAACTTTTGAGGTTCACGGAAAAAGTATACCTTTCCCCAGCACTCCAGTTATTGACGCAAAAATGCATAGTAAGTTGATACAAAAAGCATTAAACTTAATTTTTAAATTTGTAAATAATGTTTTTTGCATCAACTTTTGAGGTTGACGCAAAAAGATATAAATTATTTATATAAAATTTAAATGATTTTTTTACGTCTAACTTCCGAACTGATGCAAAACAATTTTAAATATTATTTGAAAATTTTAAATGATTTTGGTGCATCACTTTGTAGGTTGACGGAAAAAACATTATAAATGGTTTATAAAATCATTTATATTCAATAGTTACGGTTTATAAAATTTGTAGGTTGCTTATA
>JAOXJP010027195.1:0-17004 GCA_025762735.1 Platanus orientalis
TTTTTATAAGAGACACTATATATATATATATATATATATATATATATATATATATATATATATATATATATATCAATCCGAATTTCGGGGTGACAATAAGATTGTAAATGAATTCAATGAATATGTGATGTACCTTATAAATAAAGGTATATATCAATCTTTTACCATTGTGAAAGTGGTTTGAGCCAATGAAACACTAATTATAAAATTAAAAATCACTAACGATTAAAAGGGTGTTTTAAACTAGTAAAACACTAAATATTAAAAATAAAATCTTGTTAAAGAATAAGTTTTAGTAAACATATTTAATTGAGCGACGAAATGTCAGCCTATAAATGTATGAGCATATTGTGTACGGCTATGTTTGCCTAAATAATTTATATTATATGAATGTGGATTAGTGAAAAAACTATTAATAGTTATTTGAAGAGAAGAACAAGACATACGATGATCTTGTTCTAGTTAGTGAGTTGAGGAAAAAAAACTAAAAGATGATTATTAAATTATAAACTAACTATATAATATTAATCAAAGATAAATTCAAAAATTACTTAAATAAGTCATGATACAACATAACCAATAAGTGTTAAATGGAATCTCATGAAATTTCATTAACGTGAGACCATTATTTTGTAATATTTGAGAAATATTATATTAGAGCAAGTACGAACTACAATAGTAGTGTGAGACTCTGAAGTATGGAAGTGAATGAAAATTCATTTAATAAGATCTACTAAAATCTCAAAAACATTCCAAGAAAATGTTACTTATCTAAAAAATATGTTCACTTATAAGTGAATTGTAAATCAATACTTTAAATATAGTATTAAAGAAGAAAGAGACACATCTAAGTTGTTTAGTAAAGATAATGAAACATAGTTCTTAAATTTCTAAATACTAAATAAAATTGTTGACTGTTAATAATAAAACTAAAACATGTTCAGACATGGTGGTTTGAAAAATAAAATGTAGTGAGACAGTTAATATGTATTAGAGTAATAACTCTTACAATATCAAAGTTGTATCTAAGTGAGTCATTAACTAAATAATTAAAAATTAAAAAATATTATACTACAATAATCTAAGTCCTGAAGTACTTGAGAAATATTATTGTAGCATGATCATTGTATTACTAAAGAGTACTATAATACTAATGAATTCCAAGAGTATTTATGTGTTACTCTAATAGGTAGAAATATTTTCAGAAATCAACAAAACAATATGAAAAGCGATGTATGTCAACCATGGAGGCATTCATTTGCAAACGACAGAAAGGTTAAACTCTCATCATATCTAGCCATGCCAGGTTAGATGTAATAAATTGCTCCACATCCCTTGCACTTCGTCACCATACATTCTGGTGGATTGGGAGCATGATCGCCAGTGGGACCCACAAAATTTTCATCAAAGAGAGACTTGCTATGCTAAAATGTGAACCTGGGCATAGGGAGACCGACAAAAGCGAATTCTTCTTTGCCTTCAGCTTTGAAAAGCTCTCTTCTATGAGCCACGATTGCACAAAGAATGAAATTAGATAAATATTTATGGAGAAGTTATTTTGAAATAAAATCTAAGTACAACATAAAATTACATCGCAATTAAGCTCTATCACAATATAAGCACAATAGCAATTAAATGTGCATCACGATACTATCATATAGCAATCGTAGTTACATTTAATTGTGGTTATATGTCATCGCGATTCAAAAATAGTCACGAGATTAATATTATTGCGATGAAAATTACATTACATCTATCGTGATTAAAGTTTACTCGTAATGCAAAAGTTTGTCCATGACGATGAACATTTCACATCGCAATTGAAGTCCATTTAATTAACCCGCAAAGGGGAGAACTACAATTGAAGGCATCTACGTAGAGCCATCGCACCTTAATCCAAAGCATCGCTAGTCAAAACCCACAAGCCAAATTGAGCTATCAGAGATCACTATCACTGAAGAAGACAATCGGAGTACTCGAACAATATTTTTATTGTAAAAGGCTCAAATCTCCACCAAAATGTATGAAACGGATCCCAAAATAACCAGAATGATAAAAGAAACACTTCTATCCGACCAAAAATGGATTAGAGGTCCTAAACTAACTATGAATTCTAAAGATTGAAGAGAGGATTTTGGGTTTTCGAGAAAATGAAAAAAAAACTTCCAATATTTCTTATCTCACTAATGAAATAGCCAAAAAATGGTACCAAAATGATCGCAAGGCTAAGGGGGAACTTTTTATTAGAACAGATCAAGGGTCTAATGGCCTAAAAAATGAGATTGAGGATAAGATAGCTCTCGGCAATGGCGAGCTTGGAGGATTCAACAATTTTTTTAAAATGGTTAAGGAAAACAAATCTGAGATATTTGTACTTGTGAGGGGAAAATAGTAATTTTAAGCCGCCGTTTAAAAAAAATGCATTAAAAATGAAGGACGAAAACATATTTTTAAAGAACATTCAAAAAAACGTTTTCATCGCTTTCATCACGATGACTATTTGAAAACCATGCCCCGTCACGATACACATGGTGAGCTTTTCAAAAGGACAACTGTTGGTATTGAAAATTTTTAAAAGTTCAAATCTACCATCACCACGATGGATGAATAGTACATCGTGATCAAAGAAACAAGGCTTCCTTGAATAGTACATCATGATGAACATAACATCATGAAGGAATATAACTCACGATAAAGGATACACCGCAAAGATATAATGGCTCGTGATGAAGGTTGTACTGTGATGATGAATAGTGCATTGCGATAGATAGTGTACTGTGAGGAACAAAGGCCAAAGTCTCAAAAGCTCTGTATTGCATGACACAAATCCCAATGAATCATGATCAATGATGTTTTAGAGTAATAACAAATCTAGGAAACTAACAAAAGAAGTCTCACTCACATAAATCTCTCCAATTTGTACAGGTTGTAAAAGATTAGAATCTCAGTCCAAAAAAGAATCCTATTGTAATAAATTAAACTCCTCAATCTCATCAAATCCCATAAATTAAGGGATCAGATAAGAGGAACAACTAATTTTCACACTACTAAGGACTCTCCATGCGCATGAAGTTTCTCCAACAACTTATGGAAACTCACCACATCAACAAGACTCCTACAAAATAAGGAGATGTCTGCTACAAACAAGACTATAAACATGCAGCAACTTAGACTTCTAGATGGAATCTAAGTGTGATTTCATTCTATAAATACCAGGCTACTCATATGTAAAATAAGCTTTTACATTTTTTTTTCACTCACACGTCCAAGCGAGGTTTTGAAGCTCTCTCTTTCTTGTTCAACTCTTCTTCTTCGTCAAGCTATTTTAAGTTCATGTTACTCTACTTCAAGGAAGAAGGCACATCCAGCATACCTCTATGTATTCCAATGGGGAAGACATAAACTGAATGATTCCGAACTATGGGTATGGTTAGGTAAGTTAAGAAGAATTGTAGAAAAGAGAAGACAAAGGATACTTATTTGTATGCTTTGATTCAAGATATCAATAAAGCTTCAATATTTTATGCTTTCTTTCTTTCTTTACAAGTCATGTAACAACTAGAAAATCAGATGTTTGTTGTACTAAACGGCAGTAATTACCAAGTCTCTTAATAGAGATTTGGAGTGAAAGGCCCTATATAAAATAATAAAATAGCTCTTATACAATTAGGTAATTTGAACACTTCGAATTTCAAGTTTCCTTGAGAACAACAAAATTTAGTGTTACACTAAATACTTGCTACTAGCTATGACAAAAAAGAGTTTTGTATTGTCCCCATCCCTGTTAGAAATTACACAACTTACTCGCTTGCTTCTAAAAATGCCTCATTCTTAAGACAAGTCGTCCATTTTTCTAGGTATTTTTTAAAAGTCATGGAGATGTTGATCTATATGGTGGCTTGCAGCTTTCTTAAGGTACATATTTATTTTTAGAATATGGCTGAATGTGAGAAAATATTATAGGTTGTCCATGTACCGAAAAATGGGATTAAGCCATTGCATAGTTCAAATAAACAAATGTAGCTCTGTTTTTTGCTCATATTGTCCTTTCAGGCTTTGCTTCTAGTGAGATATTTTTGGGTTTTCATTGTTTTTGTTATTCTATTCACAGTTTGTTCTCTTGTGGGTTAAGAATATTACAATTTTTTTTTTACGTTCATGATTTATGCTCAGGCAAGCCAGGAGCTTTACATGACCTTTTTTGTTTGGTTTTGATTTGGTCATTCACAATTTTAGCTCATGCAGGCCCAAAGCATTATATATTTTTAAGGATAGCATCATTTAATAAACTCCCTATTGATTGGACTAAGATGAAGTCTCTTCTTATGTGACAAAGAGATAGGCACCACTAGAGTAACCTCTCTCACCACATGAGGTTCATCCCACTTTGGGTCAAACTTCTTTCCATATAAATGAGATAAGATGATGGGTCACTGAATTGCAAGTACCAAATCACCTGCTTGGAATGATCAAAGTTAAACTTTTTTGTTGAATGCATGAAAGAGGCGATTCTGGTAACATTCATATCTTTGTTGTGCTTCCAATCTTTTTTCATCTAGTGCTTTAAGTTCTACCAATTGTAACTTTGTTTTCTTGTTATTTGTAAGCCCTTCTTAGATAGTGATTTCAAGTGAAGGAATTTGATGTTGCAATATAGGAACAGCTTCTACACCATATACCAAGGCATTGGTGTGGAGTGGATGGGAGTTTATGCGATGCACCCATAGTACTTTGTCAATTTGCTCTTGTCAATCCATTTTTGAATTTCATACCACATTTTCTAATAGCATGAACAGGGTTTTGTTGAAAGCTTCTGTGAGACTGTTAGCAGGGCATTGATAGAGGTTCGTTTCTTGATATTAAAATCTTCAAAGAATTGATCCATCAAGTTATTGTTGAAAGGTATTTTCATTATTTGTAATTATGTAGCAAGAGACTCCATAGAGGTAGACAATGTGTTTTTGATGAATTGGACCCCTTCTTTGAAAGAAACAACTTCAGCCTAGTTCAAGAAGTAGTCCATTGTAGCTTGGATGACTTGGAGAGTGGGTCAATTACACAAAAATATCTATCCATCAAATGACCATGATGCGACTGTAGGATGTAATGGTTTACGCAATTAACAAACGAAATCTTCATGGGATTGATAGGCTTGGCACCTTTCTACATATTCCATCGAGTCTTTCACCAAGGTTGGCCAATGAAATCCCCTCCTCTTTAGTTGGTCATGGAGCTTTGGTCCATATTGATGGGTCTCACATACTCTTGAATGTGCATTATCAAGAGCTCCTTGAATTTTGTCATCTCCAATACATTATATGAAAACATTATTCAAGGAAAAACGATAACCATTATAGTATAAGAATTGGTGTGTGAAATCAACTTGTTTGTTCTCACTTCTTAACACGTGTCTTATAGTGACGTTTTCAAACCGTTCCATAAGTTGGCCGGCATAGTCATGATATTGAATCAGATCTTGTTTGAGGAAGGAAAGAAAAAAAAAAATTCAATTGAGGAATCTAGGGATTTAAGTTATTCAAAATTATCGAGAGACCATAAAGAAAATAAAATTTTCTATAGAATACCCTGTGAAAATATAAAAGTTCTTGGGTTTAAGTATATTTAAAAGTAATAAGAGACACTCTCTAATAGCGACATGAGAATTCAGCAGCTTGTAAATATGGATTTTTACTCAAAGAGGGATTCTTCTCATAACGGGAAATGATGGATATCAAGCTGTCAACCGGAATCCAACTGATATCTGTACCCAGATGTATGTACACAAATGTCTTGTATAGAGTTCACATCTTATCACTTTTTTATCATTATTTATGTATCTGTTTATTTTAATGTTAGTAGAGATTCAAAGTGAGAATAAACAATTTATAGTGTCAAAGGATTTATTAAAAAATAATAATAATAAACCATCAAAACAACGTGTGAAAAATTATTATATATGATAATGAGGAGGAGGAGGACTACGACCATGATAAGGAAAACATTTTCTCGATCGAGTCTTACTAAGATAAGAATTCAAATAACTTAGTTTGGAAGTCTTCAAGTCTAAAAGACTATAAACCGTAGTTACGCGTATGACCAACCACTTAGCTTTTTGACAAGCCATTTGGGTCAAATTAACATCATGGGCCTGAATGATTTTATATCCAAAGTTAATGCATTGAATCTTCACAAAACTCGGATTCTTGGGTCAAGGGTCCCCAAAACCCTATTGGACTGAGCTTCATTGCTCCACTCTTCAATACACCTGTGTTCAATTCCCTTGTTCTTGCACATTTGCATTATCATCCAGGGGTCATAAATGGGTTGGGGGCCCATGTTTGCTCTAGTACGGGTTCAAGACCTTTACCACTATGGATCTCTAGCCCACCCTCATTCTTTCAACATGAGACAAGTCACACTCAGAGAGGAATTCGTCTACAGCTCAAACGGTACTATCGCATTCACATATGTGGGCAACTTTTTTCACACTCCGCAGTTGTGGCTGTGATTGGACCGTTTGAACTGTAGAGAGATTTCGAAATGTATACCATTTTCTCTCTCTCCCTCACCTTGGTCACTGCTTTATGGGCTCACATTCATTTGCATTATTTGATATCCTTATTTGTCTATCATTCCAAATCAACATAAGAAATGATGGGCCAAAGCCCATTCTTCTTTGTTAGGATGTCATCCATTAATCCAATTCCGCATTATTAGCTTGCATAACTTTATTTAAAATATGCATGCTGCATCATCATCCTATACTTGACGAGGAATTGGGCTCTTCCAACATTACACTAATCCATCATGGGCTAATACCCATTACAGGGTTCTACGGTATACCCTCCACTACTCTTATCACTCACAATAAGGACAGAACACATTATCTATTGCTTATATGAATGATGGACTGAGGCCCATTACTTGTAGCCCTTGATCACTCAAATGTTCACTCACAAAAAGCAAGTTCTTCTAAACTTCAGATTCATCACATTTAAGAGATTTTAAGATCATTGCATCAAATTTTGAGACTTGGGAGTTTCTCAATTGGTAGTTGGGTCTGAAATTCTTTAAGAAGAATCCTTTCATAGTATGATTTTTACAAAAAAAAAAAAAAAAACACTTTTTAAGTAGACTAATACAGATTTTCAGTAATGAAACGAAAAGGTCTTCAGAAGAAATTCAATTAAGGCACCTTAGTAATCTATATTATTTCAAAATTTTGAGACAAAGAACTTAAATGTAATCAGTTTCTAAAGAAATCCACTTCAAAACACAAGGCTCTCAAAATTAGTTCCAAAGACATAAGAGCTCTTGATATTTTTGAGTCATTACCATCAAAACATGTGGACCCTTTATTGGCTTGCTTCCAAGTGATGCAAGCAGCCTAAGAAGCTACAGCGTTTGGTCTGCAGCGAGTCACAAAGCGTCAACAAAATAGAACCATTTTCTTTGTTTCATGGCTGTCACAATGCAGACGATCAAGGATATTTTGGTAAATGCGTAGGCATGTGTATTCACTAAAACACCCTCCCTATCCCCTGTGTATTTACTGAGACACTCTTTATCACCCGTGGTGTCAAGATTTGATTGGTACTCGGGCTGATATTTATCCATATAGGCCGGAGATGATTTGGATTTCACTCGTTTAAGCCATGTTGGCAAAAGGCATTGCTGGTTCCACAAAGGATAATCATTGAATACGATGACCCAAGCAACACAGCTTGTGAATTTAAATCAAATGTTGATGAGACACAAGTGAAGAAGATTGTTGAAGAATACTAGATGATAACAACAGAAAGGGACCGGCTTGGATCTGGACAATTTTTTTTGACATTCTTCTTAGTCAACCTGTTGACCCAGTGGAGATGAGATGCAAAACACCCACCAATTCCACTTTGCACGCTTTGCAATATAAATGGAAAGGATTTCACCTTGAATTGGAATTTCTATAATAAAATCCTCAAGGAAAAAAAAAAAAAAAAGGACTTTAGTATGGCCTACACTTTGTAGTTTCTTACTTGACTACAGAAGGCTATCGATTCGATGCCAGACCTCCCTGATGGAGAGGTGATGCCGAAGCCAATCACACTATGGGCGTTGGCAAAGTATTTCTTTTTCTTCTTCCCTCTCCTTTTTTTTTTCAAACTGGCAAATTATTATTTCTTGATACTCTAAAACGTTAAATAATTCCATATTCACCATTTGTTGTTTTGGCATTCCTTTAATCATTCATTCGATCATTTCAACCTTGGGAGTACCACCCACATACAATTTGAGTAAGGAAATCAGCTTGTCCTTTCTTGAATTTTATTTTATTTTTATTTTATTGAAGAGAGTGGGGTTATGAAAATGTAATCGTTCATAGCTTTTTAATGCATATCCTTTTTTGCAATTTTTTACATTTGAAGTCAGTTTTCATCCATTCTTAGGTATTGTGTCACGCGTAGCATAGTTTTCCAGAGTTGAATTATGGTGTTGATTCCAAACTATAATGAAGACTCTTTTGACTGACTCATGTGACTTAACCATGTCAATTTTGTTCATACACCAAAATAAAGAAATGAAAAGCTTAAAAGACCGAACCAAGTTGTAACATAATAAGAAAACCCTTTTTTGGAGATTTGGGGTTTCTTTTCAAAAGTCTTCAATAAGTGAGCTCTTCAAGGCATTCAAAGCTCAAGAAGATTTTTAAAAAAATAAAGAACGTGAACCTTGGAGATTGGGCTGTATTTGGTTTTTTAATATATTATTTATATTTTTAGTATTTTCACTTTACTTTGGATTTTAGAATTAGTTACCTTCCTTGCTATTAGATTATTAGTAATTTGTATAATTTAATTTTGGTTTTTCAAATTATAATATTATAAATCAATGGTATTAATCATGAAAATGGATATTACTTGATATAAAATACTATTTGTAATTTTTAATTTTTTTATGAATTAATTTATTTTATAAAAATATATATAAAGTATCATAATTCTTCAAGTTGATTCCAATAACTTCCGATTCAAGTTAACTCCTGAGCTATCATAGCAATAAAATAATTCCAAGTTGAACAACCTTGGTGTCACTGTGACACATTGATTGGTATTAGCTTAATATCTCACTGCATATATCTGCACATAACAAAAAGAAAAAAGTAAGGAGTAGGGGAGCATTCACAAACCACTCTCCTTGAGGTTACAGAAAGAGCTCTTTAACCCTGGACTGACCTTGAGTTACCATTTTGAGTCAAAGGGTAATTGAGTGATTTGTGAATATTCACTGTTCTATAAGACACACCCGGATTGCTCTTCCACGATCACTCTTGCACTTCATAATTGGACCTCGCAAGCCGCTAAAAACTATCCCCCAAAGCCACCAGAAAACCACCACCACAAATGTCACTGTTGCACCAGTAATATCTTCAATCGGTTTTGCTGCTTTTGCACGCCCTCTCTTTGAATGAATGAAACAAAATCACATATATACTGTGTAGCCATAAATCGCTAAATGGAGACTGAGCACCAATTTCCAACCATTTGTCACCGGCACCAAAGCTCAGTGGCGGAGCCACATGGGGGCGCGGGGCGGGGGAGGCATGGCCCCCCAAAAGATTTTGAAACCTAATGGGATTGGAACCCACATGCAGCCCCCCTCCCTGTGCTGCAGCCCCTACGGCCCTACCCTTTCTAAAAATAAGTTTATTTAAAAACCCCCAAGCCCATAAGCCAGCAGGCAGCAGCCCTGCTCCTTCCCAAAAAGAGGAAAAAAAAAGACCCCATTCGCTGGCAACCCCTATCTTATCCAAAAATTAAAAAAAAAACTCTCTCGTTCTCTCTTCTATATATATATATAAACACGGGATTTGGTAAGACAACTTGAAGAGTGGCTAAAGTTGAAATGACATCAGGGTTGACACATCAGTGCCAAAAAGTGAAAATATCCCCCACAAAATGTATATCACTTTTTTCGGCGCTGATTTGCCAGCCCTAATGTCATTCCAACTTTAGCTACTCTCTAAGCTATTGTACCTAATTCATTCTCATATTAACAAGTTAGATTTGACTCTGAATGTGTCAAAATGTATAACCCATATGTGATGCTTAGGGAGCTTGTCTACCACTTTAGCACTAACTTTAGGCCCAATCTGGTTGTCATGAATTGTATAGAAAAGAATAGAAAAGAAAATCCCACATGAAAAGGACAGAAAAGAAAAATATGAAAAACATGAAAAAACCAATTTGTCACGGTAATCAAACAGCTTAAAAATGATTTTTCGAAAAAATTTTGTAATAAGAAAATATTTTTATGGTAATCAGATTGGGCCTAAATAATTTCCATGTACCTATAATAATTACCTTTAAATAGTTTTATTCTATTTTCATTTTTTTTTTTTTACTTTAACCGCATGATCTCTCTTTCTCTCAATATTTTTTTTGTTTTTCTTCATCCTATTGCAAATCTTGTTCCCTTCTTCTCCATCCAAACCCAACGCTTGAAACACCAAACAGTGAATGTCTTTCTAGTTTTTGGGCCATTGTCTCTCATCTTTTAGTTTTTGGTCTCATCTCTAGTTGCTTTTCCAAGAGTATCACTACAACACAAGCTACACAGACACACAACAACGGAACATCTGGGTAAGGGTATCTTTTCTCTGACGACAGCAACAGCTACATCGACATAACAATTATTATTACAGGTAACAGGTATGAAAAACTTCTTAAATTGGTATTTGATTTCATGATTTGAATACATGCTTGTAAATTGCAATTTTAGAAGTTATTCTAAAGAATAATACTCGATATTTTAGGGATATGTACTGTTTTTTGTCAAATTTATAAAATTACAATAATACCCCTAATAAAAAAAATCGGGTCAAGGGTGAACCCCCACCTTATGGGTACTGCCAACTTAGTACTAAGTTGGGAAAAAGTTAATAATACCATCAGGATCCATGCTTCTTATATATCCGCACCATCCCCCCCCCCGGGATAAATTCCTGGCTCCGCTACTGCCAAAGCGGTTGGCGGATACCACCATGAATCGAGCGAATATACGATAATGTTTTGGACACCAAGGTACAACACGTATGGACGAGAATGCTTCCGAAAAGAAAACCCCATGCCACAAGGCAAAAAGGGCAAGAGTACAAAGGGTGTTTTCGATTATGAACCCTCTAAATTCTGCACGAGCTCGTCGTTGTATTAAGTGGTGGCCCATGGGAAGCTACGGCAAAAGACATAACGTTTAAAAGCAATGGTGATGAGCTCATCCTTCATGTCACAACATCTTGACATAATCCTATCGAACTCCAAGGGGTTAGCCTCTCACAAAAGTTCTAAAATTATGGACGCTTCCCTTAACAAACGCTCATCACTGTTTCTTGTCAAGGGCTGACACATCATCATTGAAAAGTGATTTTCACTGTTTTAGGGAACGTATATTCACTTTTAGGCACTAATGTACCCGCTGCCTGCCAAGGAACAGTGGTTAGCATTCGTTAAGGTGAGCATTTTTTATCCATTCACCCCACCCAGGGGTGGGATTTCATAGGACAAGTTAAAGTTAGCCTAATGTATAATGACATTAGGGGCCGGCATCAGCGCCATTTTTGGGTTGCTTTTCATTTTTTGGCACTGATGTATATCGGCCCCTATTCTTACTCTTGGCCTACTTTAAGTTGTCCCACCCAATTCCCTCGGTTTAAATTGGGACACGTGAGTAAATATCTCTCTCTCTATTCCAAAACAAAACAAACGTGCTACCATCCATCCAGTCTATATCACCGCGTACACGTGGCACTACTCCCTTAAAAATCCAACAACCAAACATATATATAGAGAGAGGCCATTGCCATTTTCTGACAACAAAGATTCTTCAAGCAATCCAATTCCAAACCTTCACATCTTAAACTACTTACTTCCTCTTCTACTCAGCCGGAGATGGTGAAACCGACGGTCACCAGAAATCCCGCCGAGAGAGACGATTCACGGTATCGGGGTGTAAGAAAGCGTAAATGGGGCAAGTGGGTTTCAGAAATCCGGCTACCCAATAGCCGGGAACGGATTTGGTTAGGATCCTTCGACACGCCGGAAAAAGCTGCGCTGGCCTTCGACGCTGCCCTCTTCTGCTTACGTGGTCGCAACGCCAAATTCAATTTCCCGGATAACCCACCTCAGATTTCAGGTGGTCAATCGCTCTCGCCGCCCGAAATTCAAGCGGCTGCAGCTCGCTTCGCAAATGAAGAGTCCCAAAAAATTCTTTCAAATTATATTCCATCGGAATCCCAAATGGAGTCTTCGTCTCCGTCTTCAGTTTCCGACGAAGCCGTCCCCGGCGATATCGATTGGTCGTTCTTCGACTTATTGACGACTACAAATCCTGGAGAAGGTGTGTCAGATCTCGGAGGGTTTTCCGGGCTCGATGATTGCTATTCCGAGTATTTTCCGCCACCGCCTAGTTATGACTACGAGGACGAAAACTGTAGTGGGGTTCATTCTCAGCAGTTCTTCCTTTGGAATTTCTAAAAATGTTACAGCCGGAGTTGTCGGTGGGTCAGATTTTAGGCAAATTTAAGCTACCGGAGTTACTGACGTTAAGCTCGAAGATGTTGATTCAACGGTGGATGGTCCAGTTTTTTTTCTGGTACTACACTATTCAAGAGGGGTCTCTAGCTAATTTTTTTGAGGGGGTGATTCATTGGTGTTTTTTTGGTGTATGGTGGAACAAAAACTCTGCTCAAATAAAGTTAAACTGTAAAATAACCATTTTTTTCCTTTTGAAATGTTTAAGATAACAGATAGTCCAAACAGCAACCACTTGTACTTGTATAATCACCTTCAAAGCAAATAATAAGTAGTTCTTTTTGCAAAGAAAGTGAGTTGTAAGTTTATTGTCCGAGTATAAAACAAGACACCCGATCATGCACGAGTTTCATGCACGAATTTGAATTTTCAGCTTATTGAATTGAGTTGGGTAGACTATTCAACAAATGGCTTTTACACGTAGAAGATGAGCTTGGAAGACCCACTTTTAAGAATTTGACATATGGGCAAACACACGGTACAAAAATGGTATGAATATGATTCAACTTCGACAACTAAAGATTTAAGTAACAATAGTAATAATAATACTAAAAGATACAAGATTATAAGAAGCTCATCCAGGATATATATATATACCCTAACCTCTCTTACAATCTTAGGGTTTTAGGAGAGACGGTTAATTGTTTTATTTAATGTGGAATCAAAGCAGGTTTCTATTCACATCTCTGTGTTCATTGTCTACGAGTGTCAGGAGTTTTAAAATGGATTAACTCTAACCTCTTTTACAACCTAAGGATTTTAGGAGAGAGAATATATATATATATATATATATATATATGTGTGTGTGTGTGTGTGTGTGTGTGTGTGGAATTTCATATGTTTTTCCGAAGATACTTGAACTTTGCATGCGATATGCATATCTATGTATTATACTATGTAATTATTATTAAACTTAATTTTATAATTTTCTAAAAGTTTATTTTTAAACTATGAGGGTCTATGAGTTCATTTGGATTTAGGGAATTGGAATAGTGGAAATGGAATTGGGGTATAGTCGTTTGGGATTGATTTTAAATCACAAAAATGGATTTAGGTCAAATCCCTACGGAATTAGAATGTTGAATTGAAGCCCCCAAACAATGGAATTGAAATAACAATCCAAACACTATTATTTCTAATTCTTTTTTATGAAACGGCGTATAACCAAAATACCCTCATCGATGCTTCAAGTCTATTCAAATAACTAAAATGTCATCTTCCTTCAAGCAACTATGAGGAGTTTTTTAAAACACGAAGTATCCAAAATGTTCTTTATTATTTTATTAATTAACCAAAATGCTCCTGGGTGAAAGATTTAACTCATGTTAGCTATGCTTCATGTCTATTCAAATAACTGAGGAATTTTTGTAGCACACAAAATACCATCTTTATTAATTGACCAAAGTGTCCCTAAGTTGAAAATCTAGCTCATGTTAACTACGCTTCAAGTCTATTCAAATGACTAAAATGCCCTTCTCTCTCACGGAGCTATTAGGAGTTTTTTAGCACACAAAGTACCCAAAATGCTCTCTATTATTTTATTTATTGACCAAAGTGCCCCTAAATAGAAAATCCAGCTCATATGCTTTTGGTCTATTCAAATGACTAAAATGCCCTCCTCCCTTAAGCAATTGTGAGGACTTTTTTTAACACCCAAAATGCCCTCTATTATTTTATTGATTAACCAAAAATGCCCCTAAGTGGGAAAGCTAGCTCATGTTAGTTATGCTTTTGGTTTATTCAAATGACTAGAATGCCCTCCTCCCTTAAGCAATTGTGAGGACTTTTTTTAACACACAAAGTACCCAAAATGCCCTCTGTTATTTTATTGATTAACCAAAATGCCCCTAAGTGGGAAAGTTAGCTCATGTTAGCTACACTTTAGGTCTATTCAAATGACTAAAAATTCCCTCCTCCCTTAAGCAATTGTGAGGAGTTTTTTAACACACAGTACCTAAAATGCTTATGTTATTTTATTAATTGATCAAAATACCCCTGAGTGAAAAATCTAGCTCATTTTAGTTTATGGAAGCAATTAAAATATATATATATATATATATATATATATATATATATATATATAGTGTGTCTCCATGAGTAATCGTCATAGTAGGTAAATTGCATTAAACCCTGACAAGAGTGAACATAATGTCTTCACAGCAATTATCAAGGAACTATAAGCCATATAGAAGTTCGAGCATGGCGAATGGAAAGCTTTGATGCTTGGTCAACTCGCAAGACTTGGGAGTCCTTAGTACATATATTGTCTCATTAAATGTCCCTTTGTGGAAAATGTTTAGTTTCCATCCCTTCTTCTTCTTCTTCTTTTTGTAAGAATCTCTAATGAGGCTTTCAAAATTTTTCCTTGAATGAATTAGAAATTCGGAGAATGATTGTACACACACACCTCTGTTGGCATGCCATTGATTGACACATGATGAGTTTTTGAATTTGGCATCTCTTTCTAAACATCTACTTTTTCAATTGAACACTTTTTTGGACGTTTTAAACAGCTAACTCAACGCATGTCAGCTTAAATATCACCATACACACTACAAAGACTTTTTCATCATAGAACATTTTCTTCCTTGCAAGTGGATATCTTTTGAGGAGATGAATAAAAAAAAGCAATGAAAAATATTGACCTATTGCCTTCACTAGTTGGAATATTCGTAGATCATGGAATGCTCTAATGTATGGAAAGAATTCTTATTGGTTCTCCAAAGTTATTTTTTGCCTTTTGCAGGCTCCTCAATGAATTGCACTCAATCAACCCCCTCCACAAGAGAAGGAAAGGCTTAAAGCGGACCATTGTTAGACTCCCCCAAGTGAGGACTTCATAAAGATCAATTTTGTTGGGGGTGATTTCAACTAAAATGGATAGAGCATGATTGGGTTTTGGTTTCAGAAATGATAAAGGAAGTTATAATTTTTGCTAATGCCAAAAGTATACTTTTTATCTCTTCAACCACCACAAAAGTTCTAGCGGCCAGGCCTAACCGGGTTTTTGCTTATGAATTAAGGATCAAGAAAGTGATCCTCAAAGGAGATCTAAAATAAATCATCAATTTTCTTGAAAAGAATGAGGATGTGTGCCAAAAAGATACATTATTATGGACTATAAATCCATTTGGAAGCTTTTGGTTTTTATTTTCTCTATGAGACACTCAAATAGCATAGCCCATTAGTTAGCAAATTATGGGACTTTTCTTTGAAGTATTTCTGCTGGATTGTTCACCCTTCTTTTTGGGCTAGAAGAGGCTCTACCGGATGATGTTGGAGTTCTTTGTGGAGCGTTTCATCTTTTGAATAATATCTCTTTCATTTACAGAAAAAATATAACATCATTAGTAAAAATGTAGCATCATAAGTAAAATATACTATATGCATATGAATCTCTATTCAATGCAATATTCTTGGAATAAAAAAAGTTAATACTATAACAAAAAATATTCATAATTTTAATTAACTTTATATTGAATTTTAACATTATAAAAGTTTATTGTTAATTTTTTAATTTTAAGTTATTTATAAAGTATGTTTATCTGTAGATTAATTTGTGGGTTGGTTGAGCTTGACAAGGATCGGTCTAGCTTTAGCTTCCTGGACCCATGTATGTGAGGAAGCATGCTATGCATTTAGCTTCCTGTCATTTGTGGCAGCTATTTTATAAGATTCTTGAATCCACGATATTCACCACTTTCACAAGCATCGCCTCATAAGACAAGAAGTATGTGGCCAGGCTCAATCCCTCTGACAGCATGCCATAGTAGATTACGTTGACATTTGCAGTCCTATCTGCGTGCAACTCCCACAGTATAGATACCCAACCATAGTAATCTATAAACCTGAGTGGTCCAACCAAAAGGATAAAAAGAATCAAATGGTGAGACCTTGGCCAATAACATTTATATGCTGTATTCCCTGAGGGGATTTACCAAAACCAATTCCTTGCCAATTCAACTATCATTCAAAATTGGATCTTTTTAAGAACCCAAAAAGAAAATGTTATGATACAAATAATTTACCTAGGTTAGTGGTCCAAATGTAAAATAAAAACTTGAAAAAAAAAAACCCAAATTTACCCCGTATGTGAGAGGAAATCCTCGTACCCCAAAGATTGCGGTTGATATCCTTTGCATTGCCCCCATAAGGCAAGACACAAGGGGGTGGAGCCCATTCATTTTTGGGGGGTGATGAGACATCCAAAAGTGAATGGGCTCCACCCTTTGTGTCTTGCCTCATGGGGTGTCGCAGAGGATATCATTCCTATTTAGTCAGATAATATGTTGGTTAAAAAAATAAATAAAAATAATTGATCAACCAGCCGATTAAAATGCTGGGTTATCTTAATCTTACATTTGGGGTCTGTGAAGCGGCCCGGTTCAGTGCTTACATTGCCAACCGCACTCGCCACAGTCCCTACTACTCT
>JAOXJP010027206.1:0-17003 GCA_025762735.1 Platanus orientalis
ATGAGAGCTCATCTCAAGTAGAGATTGAAAAATCTCAAGGAGATCAAGAAGAGCCCTCTTCTCAATCAAGCTCAGAGGAAGAAGTTGAAGAAATTCAACTTCAACCCAAGGATAAAAGGCTCACTAAAGGACGATCACGAGATGATATTATTGGTGATCCTAACATTTGAGTGAAAACAAGGAGACAAATAGAAAACATCCTTAGTCATTTATGCTTCACCTCCAAGATAGAGCCCAAGAAAGTAGAAGAGGCTCTAAATGATCCGGATTGGATCCTAACCATGTAAGAGGAACTAAATCAATTCCAAATGAATGATGTATGGTTTCTCATGGAGAGACCTTGTGACAAGAATGTCATTGGTACCAAGTAGATCTTCAAGAACAAGCATAATGAACATGGTACAGTAACAAGAAATAAGGCAAGGCTAGTTGTAAAGGGGTATGCCCAGATTAAAGGCATTGACTTTGAGAAAACTTTTACCCTTGTTGTAAGATTTGAATCCATCAGGATCCTCTTGTCCATAGCATGTTAGTTGAAATTTAAGCTATATCAAATGGATGTTAAGAGTGCATTCCTGAATGGAATTCTCCAAGAAGAGGTATAAGTTGAGTAACCTGAGGAGTTTGTGGACCCTCACTTGCCAAACTACGTATACCGACTCAAGAAAGCTTTGTATGGTCTCAAACAAGCCCCCAGAGTTTGGTATAAAAGACTCACAAAGTTTTTTCTTGATCACCATTTTGACCGAGGAAGTGTAGATAACACACTCTTCATTAAGAAACAAAATGGTCATATACTCATTGCTCAAATCTATGTGGATGATATCATATTTGGGTCTACCAGTAAGGAGATGTCTTATGGTTTGGCTCAAACAATGAAATTAGAATTTGAGATGAGTATGGAAGGAGAATTGGAGTTCTTCCTAGGTCTTCAGATAAGACAAACTAAAGATGGCATCTTATTGAGTCAAACCAAGTTTGCAAGAGACCTAGTATCTAAGTTTAGATTATGGGAATCCAAACCTGCCAATATGCCCACTAACACAAGTGACAAGATTGCTAAAGACCTCGAGGGAGTAGAGGTTGATTCCACCTACTACAAGAGCATTATTGGGAGTTTGCTTTACTTGACTGCAAGTAAACTAGACATTGCCTTTAGTGTAGGTGCATGTGCTAGATATCAAGCTGTCCCTAAAGAATCACATCTTAAGTCAGCTAAGAGGATCATCCAATATGTCTATGGGACTACAGACATTGGGCTATGGTATCCGTTTGATACCACATATGAGATAACAAGGTGCTCAGATGCTAACTGGGCTGGCGATGTGGAGGATCATAAGAGTACGAGTGGAGGTTGCTTTTACATAGGTAACAGTCTTATCTCCTTGCATAGTAGGAAACAAAACTCCATCTCTTTGTCAACTGCCGAAGCTGAGTACATTGCAGCTGGTAGTGGATGCACCCAACTCTTGTGGATAAAACAAATGCTTCATGATTATGAGTCAGAGCAAGGCACTATGAGCTTATTTCTAAACAATAAAAGTGCCATTGACATTTCTAAGAATCATGTCCAACATTCGAAGACAAAGCACATTGACATAAGACACCACTTTATTCGATAATTAGTGGAAGAAAAGGTTATTTCATTGGATTATGTCAAGACCAAAGATCAACTGGCAGACATTTTAATCAAACCCCTTGATTCCAAGTGGTTTGAGTATCTTCGAAGTGCTATTGGGTTATGCACCATATAGGGAGATCTTACAAGATTCACCCATGGTCTAGGTGCATTGGGGAGAGAGCCAAAAGACAATGTGCATGCCTTAGAGTGATTAATGGGTTTAGTGGTGAAGGTTTGGCCCAAAAATCTGAAAAAAAGTGCAAAACCCATTTCCTAAATGGATTTCACTTTCTATAATCGATTTACTCCAAACCGATTACGAAAAACGCAATTGGTTTAGCCGAATCGATTATGAACAGTGCAAACAGTTTGGGGGGCATTTTGGTCCAATAAATCGCATACAAATTTAAAAGGCCCGCAAACGGTGGTTTTCTCATTTCTACGATTTCAAACCATCGTTTGAACTCCCAGAGCTTTCCCCCTTCATTGTTCTTGATTCTTCCTCACCAGATCCCTCTTTTCCTGTCAGATCTACGCATCTATGTACGATATCATTCCTCCATGCATGAAGATGCCAGTTTCTTGAGGTAGTTCCTCATCTGAGCCACCACTTGACCCTCCACGCAATCCAGGTAAAAGGCCTGTCACTCGGTCACCATCTCGACAAAGGACAAAGAAGCCCACGGCATCCTACTCATCGGACAGAGATGCCACGAGCCTTGAGTGGTACAACTGCATTTTCTCTAGATGTTCCATCATCACGGAATGTATAGTTGCTACAGAGACTTTGCACAACTTTCCTAATAGAGAGACTTGAGGGTAGACGATTGGTGCATTTTATCTCGGTATCTGGCGCTATGAAGGAGGGGGCGGTTTACGTTTTCTAGACAAACATGTTTGAGATCAACCTAGAGGATCTCTCTTTTTGGACTGTGGTTTGCAACACTCCAGTCTAGGTCAGTCGAGCCATTCTCACTGATCTTTCAGTGTCCCGTGTCCCCCGGCACTGATTACGTATCTAGTCTATTGCCTCTCCATGGAGCATAACAAAGGGATGGTTCAAAATTTGTGTTGGAAGTTTGTGGATTGGCCCAATTTACTTCCACACAAGCAGTGCAGGGTGGAGGTTCAAGTTCTCCACCAGATTTTCACGTACAACATACTTTTGACCATAAATCAAAGTGTGTTGACCGATGACACTACCTATCTGATTGACAGGTTCTTAAACAATGCCCAGATCGATCTTCTTGCCATCATCTACCACAATATGATATGAACAAATGAGGCCACATAGCTGGGCCTTCGCACGCACATCTGAACACCATGCGCATCTTAGCCCTCTCTCTCCTATATACCCTAGTTCGGAAGGTCACTAAGGTTCTCAAGAATCAGAAGACCTTGGATTTCAAATAGAGGCAGCTGGCAGCATGCTACAACACTGACCACTCTGAGCACTCCATCATCTTGGGCTCAGTGAGTGGCTCAGCCTCTGGACCAGAGGGTAAGCTTGGTTTCGAGATCCAGTCACCACACCTGCGAGCAAATCCTCGATCTGAGGATGAGGAGGACCTTACCCCCAGTTCTAGGGTGGCTTGAGTGGAGGGAGCCTCATCTGTAGTTGCTCCTAATGATGCTGAGGGAGATGACGGTGATGATGATGAGGGAGATGACGGAGATGATGATGATGACGATGATGAGGAGGAGTATGGCACCGACCAAGATGAGCGGGTCGATAGAGCTAATGGTGTCACACATAGTGACTCTGAGTAGTGTCCTTATGTCATGTTGCTCATGCCCCCTAGGGGCTTTACTTGTTAGCTTTCCCTTTTGGCCTGTCTATATTTTTTTTTAGCACCTTGGATGTAGCCCATTTGGCTTGTTCTTATTTGTATTTATTTATCCATGGTTTTTCATTTTCTTATCTCTGCTTAGTCTATATGCATTTCTATTTCCCCATTGATTACTTCTTCTTGTCAATTCTTGTCAAAAGGAGGGAGAGATAAACCAATCCACATCCACATTATAGTCAAACTTGTGGAAAGTGACAAGAGAGTGAGGGGAAGTCTTGTGTGACTAAGGGAGAGTCCCATGACTCACATAGGCTATTTATGAGATGCTTAGTATCAGTTGCATTCCTATAGATCTAGTGAGAGAGCACTAAGATAGGGGGAGTCAAAATTTCTAACATAATCAACTTAAATTGCAAAATAACTCAATTTTATGTATGATGTTCATATACTCTCATGCTTTTACTTTATGCTCATATATTGTATATCTATTAGCCATTTGGCATGAGAAAGGTGGTTGTTTTGTGGTTATGATTACAGGACTATTGACTTTAAGCACAAGCAATGTAAAAAATCATAAGCTGCATTTTTATCTTGTGTTTTGATGAGTTTATGTATTTAGGCTATTCAGACTCAATGTAATTAATGTTCAAATGTGTATTTGAGTTTTTCCATGGAATTGGCAAGGGGGAGATTGTTGATGTATGTCAATCCCATGAGCATGTATGGGCAAGGGTAGTGCTAGGAGTCTTGTGTATGTCCTCTATGAACGACAAGATACTTGTTTATTTCAATTATTTGGATTAGAGACTTTATTTACTTCAGTATAGTTATTTTAGTTTAAATTTCAAGGAATGTAATAAGTTAGGGATTTTGAGTATTTGATTTCAGTTGATGGATTGGATTATGTCAGACTATTTATTTAATTGAATGTGAATGTTAGGCATTGTTTTTGGATTAGTTACAGGATTATAGTTTATGAGTTATAGGATTTTATACAGGTAAAACTTATGGGGATGTGATTAAGTATGTGATTATTGGAAAGTGATTGATGTATTATTTCACTGTGTATGAATGAAAAGAAAAAAAATACAGGTTAAGAATGAATGATTGAATAAAAAGTGAAGTGATGTGTTAATGTCACATGCCAAAATTCATGGCCCTACTAGTATAGGTTTTGGGGGGTGACATGTATTCATTATGTAACAATCAATGTTGACTAAACATAAGACATACTTAACAATTTCTAAAGCAACTAAATGTTTGATTTTTTCCATACAATTTTGTGATATTTCACTAACTTTGTCATGTTCATAGATTTTAGATTGTTCGTGTGACTTTACAGTTTTTGCATGATCATTTTTTTACAATATTTTCAAGTAGTTGCATCTTACATCGATGACCTATGTGTCTCCCAACAGAGCTCATGTGCTAATAGTAATACCTTTAGGAGTAGAGAAAATATCATTTACTTTGGTATAACTCATGGATAAACCTCATTTTTCAAAAATAGAGAATCTCTTAGTCATCTAAGACCCAATTTCAAGATTTGACAAAATCATGACTCACTTTAAAACAAAGGATTTACAAAAGACTGAATGAATGGGTTATCTATCCAATAAGACATTTTCAAAAGACAAAATGATTACAAAATTACCAATCCAAGAGGTTGGAATCAATTTCATCCCGCCATGTTTTCTTAGCCAAAACTATTCCATATTTGTAAAATTACCCAGCGAATATCCATGAGTTATATGAAAGGGAAGATACTATCTAATCCAAGTCAAAATTAAGGTACTTCCTTTTCTTTATTGCATGTGATGAAGCCACACATACTAAAGAGGGGCATTTGTCAGCACCTAAATTTTGACTTGGGTTAATTAATGAGGTTAAGCAAGTTCATCAAAGAAGAATAAGGATTAGACTCTAGGCTACCCCGGTTTAGGGAAAATAGGCCAAAGTCCTAGCAACCCCTAAACCCTGATCACCAAGACCAGACCTAGACTCTAGGTGGTTATACATCCCGGTGGACACTTCAGTCTTCAATAGTTAATCTCAAGCCATGGGAAACACCCTACTCAAGGCCAATCAAGTTCATCTTTCTTACCTAAAACCTAATTTTCTAGGAAGCACCAACAAGACTACGAGGGTCTAACCTCATTTTCTTCAAAATTCTTCATCCTTCATAAGCTTTCTCATAATGATGCATCTTAGGTAGAGAAATTATCATTTTACCCTTATATTCACAAATAGCTCATTTTCCTCAAATTTGAACCCTTAGCAAGTCCTCAGAGCTTTTCCTGTCACCAAAAAAACACCAAATTAGATCATGTATCCTTCAATATTAATCATCTTCAAAAAGTAGTCCCTCGAGCCAAACCATTGGTGGACTTAGCACCCATTAATATTTCTCTTCTCTCAAATATCAAGATAATTTTGATTATATTTGACACTCAGAAGACTCTTAGGAATTCACCGGACAGCCAAATTTAGAATAGTCAATGGCCATTTCTCAGGATTCCCCCTCCTTCAATAGACTGTTTCCTCGGATCATGTCATTAGAATACTCAATATGCCCCAATCACCTCATTCTCTCTTAATTAGGTCAAAACACCCCTAACTGGCTTTGACATCCGATGAACCTTTGGGAGTTCCCCCGGAACCCAAAATCTACAAGGTTAAGCCCATTTTTTAAAGTTTTTCCATGCCCTTAAAAGACCATCTCTTAGATAAAGTCAATTACAAACTCAACCTAACTCAATTCCTTTATTCTCTCATAGGTCAAGGCTGCATTTTTCCACGAAGTGACAACCCTTCGGGGGTCTCCAGCGGATTGCCCCAAGATCTAAATTTTGATCTATCAAATTTTATGTCTTCAAGACTCTTAGGACTGTAATACTCCATGACTCTAATTTTCCACAATGGACCCCACCTATTCACAATCCACATTGTAGTCAAAATATAACATTTCATAAGTTTATTGCATCATGCTTCTCCATCTAACTCATTCCAGGCTCTAATTTTGACTATGCCATTGTAACTCGAATGTCTAGAAAGCTTGAAAATACTTGTTTATTTGCAACCAATAGAGGTTGGAGGGTCAAAAAGAAAATCCGGGCAGACACCTAACTAGGTTTTGTACGAGTCGAATTTTTCTCTAGAAATACAATTTTTCACATTTCTCCCCACATACATATCTGATTGACTCGCTGTTTGCAGCAACACCTCTAGTAATTCATAACACACATATTTCGTGAAGCCTCCAATAGAAAATTTTAACATGTTGCCCTTCTTAAATTTTGATCAAGGTTTTCCTAGATTTGCCAAAAATCAGACTTTCGATACTTAGCAAATGTCATATCACAAATCCATTTAATTAACATGTTTGCATTTGTTAAAGGCCAAAAAAAGGATGCAAACCAATTTTATTCATAAAATCCCACATTTATTGCATCATCCTGGACTCTTGTCATAATCTGGTTAATTCTCCCCTTTTACAACATATTTCATTAAAATCATAAATCAACACCCTTGGTTAAGGATCCATCATGCACCTTCCCTATGGCATGGTTTGTGTCTTATCCCCATTGGTCCCATGTGCCACATCAGCCCCCATAAATCCCATCCTAGCCCTTGAATATATCCCCTCTCATCCACCCTCCATCTCATTCCCTTTAGGCACTTGTCACCCATCTAAGGCCCCTCTCTCTTACAAATCCTAATTGCTTGAGGGGAAGCCACCATAACCCCCATGTGTGTGTTGAAGAGGCCTCCGCAACTCCTTTAATGCCCTTATCTTCCTCTCCACATAGCTACTCCCCTTATGGTCATGTATGACCTTAAGGGGGACACCTCACATGCCACATGTCACCCATCCATGACCCCTCTCCCTTCCAAACCCTAATCCCATGAGGGAAGTCCACCTCAACCCCTATGTGTATGGCTGAGAGGCCTCCACACCCCCTTAGTTTCCCTCCTCTTTTCCTTCACATAGCTGCCCCACCTTGAGGTCCTACATGACCTCATGGGGGGGACAACTCACAAGCCACATGTCTATCATCTCCTATTGCACTCCTCATCATCCAATGGCCCCCCAATCCTATAAATAAGCCTTCAATTTTGTGCATATAGGGGGAGCTCATCTAAAAAAAATTCCTAAGATGGAAAGCGAGAAAAGAAAAGAGAAAGAAAAAGAAAGAAAGAAAGGAGAGAAAAGAGAGAAAAAGGAATAAGGAAAGAGGAGTTAACCTCAACCCTTGGACAGGTAACCTCCCTAACCCATTCCCATTCAAATTCCATGTTTAGATAAGACTTCTATTCACCTCATATTGTATAAGTAGAGGGCTTAAAGGTTCATTAAGCTCCATTATTGGAGGGCCAGGGTAGAGACAAGTTTGTCTCTACTAGTCTAGATTTTCAGACCTCTCTTTAGTGTTTTGTTTATCACTTTTTGTGTATATTGAGTTTTTATTTGAAACTTTTATGGTAGGTCACTAACATAGTGACATATCACCTTGCCTAATTTCGTGGGAGTTGAAGTCCATTTGACCACCCTAATGACCCCTACAAGACCACTTGTCCTGCACTCTGCAGACAGAGGCAAAATGGGTGTTTGATTTTTAATATTTTTTGTACTTTTAATTTTTTTTGTGATTCATGTTGGATTACTAACTCTTATGTTTATATGCATTTTAAATTTCATTCCATTTCATTTAGATTTTCAACATTTTGTAGCCTCTGTTCTAGAGAAATTTGTTTGTGTTCTTGTTTTGCACCATTTTTTATTAGCTAATTGCAAGATTAATATCTACTTTTGTGTAATGAATTTAGCTTTGATTTTTGCACAGTATGTTTATTAATATTGTGTTTATATCTTTTCCAAATTTCATTAAGTTCTATAATGGTTTGCCCCTTGTAATGGCGTTTGCAAGTCAGAATTTCACTGGTCTCTATAGATTTTGAGCTTGAATCCACCCCTTGGAAAATTCATATCAAGTTCAAGACCCATAATTAGGGTCTGAAATTTTTATGATAGGTCAATGGTAGGGCAGCTATCTCCCAGTAAAATTTTAGAATATTTTGACCCCTAGAAATGATCTAAACAAATCAAAAGTTAGGCTCTTAGATTTTAAAACGCTTGAATATTACCTAATTAAAATTCAGGCATTTTTCACATTCGACTATTTGACTCAACCCCTACAAATTATCTTCGATTAGGAAGGTCCCTCTATCATCTTTCCAACCAATAAACCACACTCAATTCTAAGTTTTGTGGAGAGAGATATGAAAATTTCAGTGTAGACTATCCCAAACTAACTCCTAAATTTTACTTGTTAAAATCAAGGCATTTAGCTCAAAGTTTTGGCATTTTTCAGATTCAGGCATTAGACTCAACCCCTACAAATTATATTCCATTTGAAAGGTCTCTCTCTCAGCTTTACAACCCAACAAACCACACACAATTATAAGCTTTGTGGAAAGTGTAGACTGTCCAGAACTAATGCCTGAAGTTCATTTATTTAAATTCAGGTGTTTAGCTCAAAATTCAGGTATTGGATTCAAACCTTCAAAATTATATGTCATTTCAAAGGTCTCCCTCTTAACTTTTCATATCTATAAACCTCACTTAAATTAGATCCCCATGAAGGGAGATATGGTTGTCTGAGTGCAGACTATTCAAAGCCGTTACCTGAATTTTACCAGATTAAAATTTAGGCATTTTGAAACCAAATTCAGGCGTCGCAGCCAATTTTAGGTATTATGATTTCTAGCTTAACTTTATTCTTTATTTTTTATTAATCAATCTTATTATGTTCTATTAGGGTTAAGTTGCATGCTGACATGTATAAATGCATGTATGTATGTACATAGTCCACCATTGTAACTATCTTTTTTGACTTTAAGACTAACCTTAGCGGATTAAACCAGACACTTATAGGTCACTAGAGTATCTAGTACCTCAATCTTATATGGGGGACAACTCCAGTGCCATGGCTGCTACATCAGCGTGGTCAGGCTACATAACCATATCCGATCATTACCTTTTAGCCCGTCCTAATCTTTTGTGGTTTATGCCTTATCCTAGGATCATATTGTAGTGGTTCACAACCCAAAGTTCTCATAACTTGGCCATAACCCAATCATGTCATTTAAAACACACCTACATTGGTATGATATTGTCTCGGCCTCTATTTTATTAACTTGATCACATGTTTCAGTAGTATGGAGTACTTTATAGTTATATGGAAAGACTAAAAAGAACATATGAAATTTCTCTAAAGTAATCCTAAAGGGGGGGTGAATAGGATTTCTAAATCGATTTACCCCTTTTTCAATTTTAAGTTGGAATTAATTTTAATCTTTTTTTTAACTTAGCTCAAGTGTGTGTGTGCTCCAAGGTGTCTACTCAAGTATTTTGTCAAATATGTACTATGCAAGAGTAGTAGAGAACATTTAAGCAAAGAGACAAGCAATCACACACACAAACCACAATAAGAGATTTATAGTGGTTCAGCACTAGGGCCTATGTCCACTCTTCTAAAGCTCACTACCAAGCTTAGGTATATTTCATTTAGAACTATTACAGCCTAGGTCAATATACAAACCTAACTACTTGGTCACAAGCAAGCTAAACAACAACATTCAGTGTCTCTGATGGAGGTAATCAACCTTCCATGTCTCCAATAGAAGCAAAGCAAGAACAATAATGAAATGAATGCAAGGTTAAGCAAATATTACCACAAGTTGGTTGATGTTTCCAGTTACATAAAGTGGTGTTCTCTTTACTGAGCAAGTTTGCCTTAGCTACCCACAAGTTCTAAGTACTTAGCTCTTGTGCTCCTTCAGCTCAACCAATTGTGAGCTTTTTCTAGGGAAAAAACTAACAACTTCTCCTCAATAGTAATAGAGTGGCATTCATGAGGAGAGAAATAGAGAGAGAATCTAATGAAGTGTGTTAGCTACTTAAGCTCAAAACTAGTGGGCAATGGTGTTTTTCACAATGGAGGATGCTCTCAATATAGTAAGCTTTTGAGCTCTCTCTAAAACAACTTGAAGTGTTGGAGATGTTTACCTTAAAAGAAAAAGTTTCCTTTTATAGGGTTGATGAGCATCCATGACCTTTGGATTGGAATATTTTATAAAGGGCAACATTTTGGAGCCTTGGATTTAAAAAATGGAGTTCAAATTTTAAAAAACTCTCTTTGAAATTTGTGTTTTAAAATTATTCCAAAATTTTCCTCATAACAGATTGCATGATCCACAATCGATTGTGGCTCATAATCGATTACGAATCTCGTAATCGATTATGGGCCTTACTCAGACTCGTAATCGATTGTTTAATCCCAAATCAATTTTGAGTTTGGAGATTTGGTCCAAATCGATATTGTAATCAATTACAGCCTATGATTTTTAGCCTCGAGAGTCTCAAATTGTGCCTATATTTCACTCACAATCGATTGTGTGATCGGCAATCGATTACGACTCCCAGAATTTTAGTACATGGTTTTGGGCACTGTGGGGGGTCTGTTCTTGGGTCTTTTCTCTTTAGCTTTTGTGAGAGACCTACCACCATGTCTAGATTGATTTTAAGGTATTAAAATGATGCACAATATATACTTTATACCTTTCTTGGTGTGGCAAATCCAAGGTAGTTTTTGGTCTGCTCTTCAGGTCTTTGGTCCTTAACTTCATGTCTTAAACTTGTGAGAGCATAGGACACTTATAAGACACATACCACTACCCATTTGACCATGGGATTGACACATCAACAATCTCCCCCTTGTCAATTCCATGGTAAAACCCAAATACACTGAGATACACAATATACATGATTCCCTACAAACCAAATACAATAACCTAAACAAACACAATATTAGACATTAAGCTCAACATCTTGGTCTGCATGACTTATGCTTTGAGTAAATGAGGCATGCAATCACAACCACAAACAACCACCTTTCTCATGCTAAAAGAATAAGAAATGAGCAATATGAGTTTATATGAGCAAGCATGAGATATAATAAGGTGTTTAAGATTTAAAAAATTATGAGTTTGTTTTGTTTTGGTTGGTTTGTACTCCCCCATTTTGAGTGATCTCACTAAAGTTGTGAAACTCTGCCCCTACATGTGTAAAGTGACTCCCCTTCACTCTTACATCACATAGCTATATCTCATGTGGATTTAAACTATCTCTCCCTCTTTTTGGCAAAAATTGACAAGAATTGAAACATGCAAATCATAAGCAATAAAGAGAAAAAAATGTGAGAAAGTTGAAAGTCATTCATTAATAACAAAAGTATTTCCCATGAGACTACAAATAACCACTAGGGGACTCCCCTAGGTACAATCAAGAATATAAAGCCTCAAACATCTAAAAAAAAGCCCCTATACAGCACTGAAAAGCATCTATACAATATCAAAAGAAAATACATGCCCCTAGGGTAAATATCGGGGTGAAACCATGGAGTCACTCATCTCCAGAGTCACTTTCACTCTCATCTCTATCTTTGGCACCTTCAGCATCTACAACATCCTCCTCACTCTCACTCTCCTCCTCATCTTTCTTATCCTTGGCATCATCAACATCATCATCATCTCCTGTTGCACTACCACCAGTTACACCAGCCACTGCTATCTTCTCATCCTCTGAGTGAGGATCCTTCTAGAACTAAGGTGTAGGGATGTTGAAGGCCTCCTCCCCCTTAGGCTCATCATTAGAGTTAAACCTACTAACTGATCCCAGCTTAATGGGATGGTCTAGATAGTCGGCATTGTAGCTTGCCGCTAGCTTCCTCTGATTGGTGGCAAGTGTCTTCTGGTTCTTTAGAACCTTTGAGAACTTACACACCAACTTATGCAATAGCCCCATCACAGTGGACTTGATCGAGCTAGAGCAAACCCTGGATGGCTAAGGTGTCAAGGTAGAGGTGGAGGAGTGTGTTGCTGTAGTAGTCTGGATTAGGCCCATCTTCCATAATGTCCTATAACTCATGGATCTTCCATCTTTCTAGCCTTTATGTGCAACTTTAAAAGGCACCTTCTTTGCTTGCATAATGCGAGTGACAAGTATAGGATATGGTAGACTGCTAGTGGAGTGTGTCGACTCATGTGCTTGGATTATCATGTAGAACATGATGGAGGGAAGGTCAATCCTCTAGGAGTCGAGGATGGCGTCCATGAGGTAGGCGGTGTCTTTGGTGAGACTGCTTCTGTTGGTGGTAGGGAGGATGTTGTAGGTAAAGATGCGGTAGAGGACTACAGTCCTTGTGTGCAAGCCTCTCGGACCAATTTATGAAGCATCTGCATAGTCTCTCTACCCTTGCTCCCTTTTGCTCTAAGGTGAGCTAGTGGATTAAGAAGGCATTGGGGTTCTGTGTGGCTCAAGGGACCTTAGAAGACGTGAGAGATAATCTGGGTTGACCTTCAAAGGTACCCCACTCACTAGAGTCTGGAATGAGTTCTCCTCATTGTTGATGTCGAAGATGTTCACGTAGAATATATACATGACTTCCTCTTGGATGGGTCCCATCATAAAAATGAGAGACATCCATTGTCTTCCTTCCAAAATCTTCGTCAGTCTTTTTGTATAGAGCCTTTCTTGATCCACCGAGCATTCGGTGATGATGGATCGTCTGGTGAAGATCCTCTGGTATCGCTCAAGGCTTGTGGTGTCTTAGTAGGGAGAGAAGGATCTTGCATTCCTCTTCGAACGAGGACAGGGTGGAGAATCCACCATTGGTCTCTTCCAAAGATTATAAGAAGGACTCGAAGATGAGCCTCCCTTGGAAGCGGTTTTTTTCATGCGTGGAGGTATGGTAAAAGGTGAAAAACTAGGGTTTTGAAAAGGGGAATCAAAAAACCTTTGTATGGGAGCTCTAGGAGAGGAATAGGCAAAATCAAGTGAGAAATGGCCAAAAATCTCATTCAGTGCCTGTTTGAATTGCATGCAAACTTTCTCCCAAAAATACCCCCATAATTAATTACATGATCTACAATCGATTTAGGTGTAATCGATTGTGTGATCCATAATCGATTTGGGCATAATCGATTACGGATCAGGAAACCTATTACGACTTTGGTGCTGAGCATTTTTTGCTCAAAATCCTTGGAGTGGGATCTCCTCACATTCTACCAAAGTACTACCCAAGTTCCCTTTGACCCTTATCCTCCCCTATCACTGAACCCATGAACTTAGGAAAGGCCAAATGGTTTCCCTAAATGGTGCACAATCCTATAGCACTTTGTAGGTACTCAAACCGCTTGGAATCAAGAGGTTTAGTTAAGATATCTGCAAATTGATCTTCGCTATTGACATAGTCCAAGGACATAACCTTTTCTTCCACTAATTAGCAGATGAAATGGTATCTAATGTCAATGTGCTTTGTCCTAGAAAGTTAGACTGGATTCTTGGAGCTGTCAATGACACTCTTGTTGTCTACGGATAGACTTATGGTGCCTTGTTCCAACTCGTAGTAGCATTTGATTTAACCATAAGAGATGGGTGCATCCACTACCAGCTGTAATATACTCAACATCGGTAGATGACAATGAGATGATTTTTTTTGTGCCAAGAAAGAAGACTGCTACCTATGTAGAAGCAACCTCCACTCATACTTTTACGACCCTCCACATCGCTAATGCAGTCAGCATCTGAGCTGCCGCCTTGAGATGTGATTCTTTAGGAGCATCTTGATACCTAGCATAGACACCTACACTAAAGGCAATGTCTGGTCTACTCATAATCAAGTAGAGCAAACTCCCAATAATGCTTCTATAGTAGGTGGAGTCGACCTCAATTCCATCAAGGTCTTTAGTGATCTTGTCACTTGTGCTAATGGGGGTGCTATCTGGTTTGGATTCTTGCAATCCAAACATGGAGACTAGGTCTTTTACAAACTTGGTTTGGCTTAAAAAAATGTTATCATTTGTTTGCTTCATTTGAATACCCAAGAAGAACCGTAGATCTCTTTTCATACTCATCTCAAATTTTGATTTCAATGTTTGGAAAAAACCATGAGACATCTCTTCACTAGTAGACCCATAAATGATATCATCTACATATATTTGAGCTATGAGTATGTGACCATTTTTCTTTTTAATGAAGAGTGTTTTGCCCACACTTCCTCGATCAAAATTATGATTAAGAAGGAACCTAATGAGTCTCTCATACCAAGCTCTTGGAGCTTGTTTGAGACCATAAAGTGCCTTCTTGAGTCTGTATCCGTAGTTCAATAAGTGAGGATCCATAAATCCCTCAGGTTGCTCGACATATATTTTTTCTTAAAGAATTTTATTTAGGAATGCACTCTTGACATCCATTTGATATATCATAAATTTCAAATGATAGGCTATGGACAAGAAGATCCTAATGGACTCTAACCACACAACAGGGGCAAATGTCTCCTCAAAGTCAATGCCTTCTATTTGGGCATACCCCTTTGCAACAAGTTTATCCTTATTCCTTGTCACCATACCATGTTCATGTTTATTTGTGAAAATCTATTTAGTACCAATGACATTCCTATCAGTTGGCCTTTGGGTGAGAAGCCATACATCATTCCTTTGAATTTGATTTAGTTCTTCTTACATGTCCAAGATCCATTCTAGATCATTTATAGTCTCCTTAACACATTTTTGGCTCTATCTTAGATGTGAAGCAAAAGTGATTAATGATATTTTCAATTTATCTCCTAGTGTTCACTCTAATATTGGGATCACCAATAATGTCACCTCGTGACAACCCCTTGGTGACCCTCTTGTCCTTGGTCTAAAGTTGAATTTATTCAATGTCATCCTTGG
Organism: Platanus orientalis; assembly: GCA_025762735.1. Classification (NCBI taxonomy): domain Eukaryota; kingdom Viridiplantae; phylum Streptophyta; class Magnoliopsida; order Proteales; family Platanaceae; genus Platanus; species Platanus orientalis. Next base: position 15,208 of record JAOXJP010027206.1, read on the forward strand.
AACTAGATTAAGAACAGTGCTCTTCTTAATCTTCTTGGGATTTCTCAATTTCAATTGAGATGAGTTCACATTCTCATGGTCTAACGACACCATTGACAAGTTTCCATACTCATAAGTTGCCTCAAAGTCATCTACCATTACATTTATCTACTTCTCCATGGTGTGATTCCTAATGCTGTAGATATAGTAGGCTCTACTAGTAGTGGAGTATCCTAAGAGCATGGCCTCATCGCTCTTTCCATCAAACTCGCCTAGATGCTCTCCATCTTGAAGAACATAGCAAGTGCTGTCAAATACCTTAAAGTATTTGACAGTTAGCTTTCTGCCACTCCACAATTCATAGGGTGTTTTGGATATACTCAGTCTAAGATAGAAATGATTAGAGACATAGCACTCTGTGCTAATTGCCTCAGTACAAAACCTCTTGGCTATGTTTTTGCTAGTAAGCATTGACGTAGCTATGTTGAGAAGCATTCTATTCTTCCTTCAAGCCACTCTATTTTGTTGGAGAGGTCTAGGAGTTGAAAACTCATGTTGTACTCCTAACTCTTCACACCAATTTAAGAATTTATGATTCTCAAATTCTCTTCTATGGTCGCTTCGATTTTTCTTTATGGTTAGATCCTTTTCAACTTGAATCCTCGTACAAATGTTCAAGAATTCATTGAAAGCCTTGGATTTTTCTATTAGAAATACTACCTAAGTATGTGTAGAGAAATCATCAACCACAACCATGAAATACTTTTTCCCACATAGGCTCTCCATTCTGGCTGAACTGGCCAAGTCCGTATAAAGAAGTTCTAGGGGTCTAGTAGTCCCTATAGATGTAACTTTCTTGTGAGTGACTATAGTTCATTTCCCCATTTGGCAACCTTTACATATTGAGTTGTCAACCTTACTTAGTTTAGGAAGGTCCTTGACTATTCCCTTCTTGCTAAGTCTTGCAAGATCCCTAAAGTTAAAGTGTCCTACTCTTTGATGCCAAAGATTGGTCTCATCATTTTGTGTTATAAGACAAGTGTCTCCTTGTTGAGGATGGGGTTCAATGACATAGCAATTGTCACTTGTCTCACTCCTTTGGCTAGGATGTTGTATTCTTTGTGATCTTTGATCACACATTCATCTTTGCCAAATTACACTTTATAGCCTTTATCACATATTTGGCTAATGCTTATCAAGTTATACTTAAGGCCTTGCACATAAAGAACTTCAGTGACTTGTGGAATATCGAGGGTTGCTATGGCTCCTACTCGAAGGATTTTTGTGGTGTTTCCATCACCAAATGTTACATATCCACCTTAAGCATCCTCAAATTTGGTAAACAAATCTCGCTCACCAAACATATGTCTAGAACACCTACTATTAAGATACCATCTTGATGAGCTTCCAGCTCTTAGTGCAGTGTGAATGACCAAACCCTTTGAGTCATCACTTCTCACCGATACTCTGAACAATGGAAGGTTTTGAGATTTGTCTTTTGACACTTTGTTGTTGGGTTAAATCCTTCTTTCTTTCAAGGTTTCTATTTTAAACCTTTTGAAAATAATTTCTTTTATTGACAGTCTTTCTATTTTGTATTTTTCTGGTTTGTATTTTTTGGGATTTCATGTCATTTTCCATCTTTCTACAATCCACCTTAATGTTCCCTTCTAAGCGACAATAATAGCAATAAAATGGGGGTCTTCTAGGTGCATGAGATTAAGTTGTCTTTCCTCTAAGTTGTTCATTATGGAAGGATTGTTGGGCTCTTCTAGGTTTCCTATATTGACTAGGTTACGCATTAATCTTCCTAGAAG
>JAOXJP010027217.1:0-17003 GCA_025762735.1 Platanus orientalis
CATCTAACATGGTCTAGGTCTCTACATTTCCTATCCCTTATTCTCGCAAGTTTATATACACCCATCTCACCCTCCTTTACCTAACTTATGATAAAGGTCATCATATGCCTTGAGTTTTGCATCGCTTATAGCTTTTGTAATTTCTTTTTTAGTATTTTTATATCTTTCTAGGTCTTCAATATTTTTAGTCTTTTGCCAATTCTTATAACAATATCTCTTATCTCTAATGGTTTTTTGGACTTCATGATTCCACCACTAAGTTTCTTTAGATGGTTACACTTATTAGTATATTAAGTACTATACATATATACATTGAGGGTATAATGGTCGTACACATGAGAAATACTATACCATATAGTATAGTCTATGTATTTCATACAAATAAGAATGGTTGTGTAGAGTAACCCTACACATACAATTTCCCTTATACGGTTGTGTTCTCTTCTTCTCTATCTCATCTAATAAATTCAACTTGGTATCAGAGCCAAGAGGAAATCAAAATATACATTGGAGTTCAAAAACCAAGGCTGATGTCAGCAAATCCATTGAGGTGTCAGAAGTGTCAGAGATCGTGAAGTACAGTGTTTTGATTGTGGTGATTTATAATGAATTGTGATCATTTTTGCAAAATTTTTTGATCACTGTAAGAGTGTTTATCGAAGGCATTTGTCCAAAATTTCAAAAACTCCAATTTTTGATATTTTCTTCGATTTGATGTGCTACAAGGAGTTTGGATTCAATTAATTATAGAGGATGGGTCGTTTTTTAGTGGGAAACACATAGAAACAAACCCCATTCCATTTGGTTTCGATTTGAAAGAGATCTATCAAATCTTGTGGATCTTCCCTATAGTTGTCCGAAACCGTGTTTTCTTTTTGTAGTTCCTTTTTGATGCTTTTTGGATTTGACTAATAACGCATACCTAGTCATTTTTGTGTTGGGAACATGTAGGAACAAGTCCCATTGAATTTAGTTTTGATTTGGGAGAGTTCTCTTAGGTCTCGTGGAGTATACCTAACGTTATCTTGTTGGCCGAAAATTTGGATACCTTTTTTAGCTGGTTGTTTTTTGATTCCCTTGCTCTTTAGATGGAATCAGACACCTTTGTGACTCTCTACTTTATTAATGGAGGTTGAATGGTTTATATGGTTGATAATTGGGGTTGTGGTCTGTTTCCTCTATGTGTTGGTATGAAAATTGGTGTGTTTACGTGTTGGTGATACTTAGTTCTGTGCAAGAAATTTTTTTTTTTTTTTTTGTGTGTTTGTTTACTGGCAAAGTATTAGTTTCTTGATTGTCAACATGTCTGAAGTAAGTAATAACTCTAAAACTAGTGATAACTCCAGTGGATCTAGGGTACTGGATGGTAACATGGTCATGAGTGTTTATGATTTATCGCATACTCAGATCATAACAGTGAAATTTGATGGTAGTAATTACCTAGCTTGGTCTAAGGCTGTTCTTATTTTTATTCAAGGAAAGGACAACGAAGAGTACTTGACTGGTGAGATCAATGTCCCTACTCTAGGAGATCCCAAATATAGAAAGTGGAAGACAGAAAATGCCCTTGTTATGAGTTGGCTACTGAACTCAATGAAACCTGAGATAAGTGGGCATTACTTGTTTTTTGACACCGCTTGCAAGATTTGGAGTTCATTGTCACAAACCCATTCAGAAGTTGGGCATACTGCAAAAGTTTATGATCCGAGACAACAAATTTCTAAGTTTACACAAGGTGATCTTCCTTTATCTATTTATTACTCCTCTTTTTGAAAATTGTGGGAAGAGTTGGAGCATTATACTACTTACCGTCCTTCCTGTGTAGAGGATTCTACTGCATATAAGAAGCATGTTTAAGAAATTTAGACCTTCGAATATTTAGCTAGCTTAAATAAGGAATATGAGCAAGTTCAGGTCAATCTTCTTGGTCATGATCTGTTACCACTATTACATGAGGTATACTTATATGTTCATCGTGAGGAAAGAAGACGAGGTGTAATGAATGTTTCTCCAGTGATCGAAAAGTAAGCACTTGCCTTATCTTCCTCTCAGCAGGTGGACGGGGTGGTAGTGGTTCTCGTGGACGTGGGGGTCATTTTGGTAGTAGTCGCTTTGATGATCGGGATAAGCTTATCTGTGAACACTGTAGTCGCATTCGCCATTCTAAGGAGAATTGTTGGGATCTTCATGGTCATCCTCCTCAGGATATAACTCGTACTTTTTCCCGTGGCGGTTTTAGAGGAGGCAGAGGTGGTGGTCGTTCTGGTGGAAGGCTTAGTGCTCATATTGTGGCTTCCACATCCTCAGATATTGTTCATGCAGCATTTGTTAGTTCAAATGATAGGGGGAGATTGTCACAGTCAGAGATTAATGCTTTTAGTCGTTTTGTTGCTCAGCTTAATACTTCTTCTATAGCTACCACCTCTTCTTTTGCACACACAGGTATACTTAGGTCAATTCTATCTGCTTCTATTTCATCCTTTTAGGCTTCCTGGATTATCAATTCAGGAACATCTCATAATTTGACTGATGTGCCTACTCTTTTTCATACCTATCAAGTTAGTTCTGGTAGGGACAAAGTACATATTGCCGATGACTCATATTCTTCAGTGGCTGGTCATGGTGATATTCATGCCACATCAAAGCTATGTTTATCCTCTGTACTACATGTTCTCAATTTTACTTTAAATCTCTTGTTTATTAGTCATTTAACTCAGCATCTGAATTGTTCTGTCACTTTCTTTCCTTCACATTGTTTGTTTTAGGACTTGGAGACAAAGAAGACAATTGGCTTGGGGCATGAGAATGATGGACTTTATATCTTAGATTCTAGTACTCTAGTTGCATCTTCAGTAATAAAGGGGAACCCGCTCTCTTCAGATGAGTTGCTATTATGGCATTGTAGATTGGAACACCCATCTTTTTCATTGTTGCATCAAATTTTTCCTCATTGTTCTTCTAGTTCAGTTTTTAATTGTGAACCGTGTCAATTGTATAACATTGTCGGGCTGTTTACTTAATAAGTAATAAAAGAAGTGATTCACCCTTTTCTCTTATTCACTCAGATGTTTGGAGACCTTCCCCTATTGTGTCATTATCTGGATTTAGATTTTTTGTTACATTTGTTGACGATTTCTCTCAAGCTATATGGGTATATCTGTTAAAACATAAGAGTGATGTTTATGTTGCTTTTAAGTCTTTTTATACTATGATTGCGATACAATTTGATGCAAAGATACGTATACTTAGATCCAATAATGGGGGAAAATATACTGCAAGAAACATGGCCTCTTATCTTGATGAGTCTTGTATTGTTCATCAGACCACATGTCCATGCACTCCGAAACAAAATGGAGTGGCAGCAAGGAAGAATAGGACCCTTCTTGAAATTGTCTGTGCTATTATGTTCACCATGCATGCACCAAAAGTTTTTTGGTCTGATGATGTTCAAATTGCAGCATACCTCATGAATAGACTACCAACTCGAGTCATCTCCTATCATACCCCACTTGAAGTTCTTTCTCCTTCATTATCTTTGTTTTTCTTGCCTCCCAAGACATTTGGTTGTATTTGTTTTGTTAACATTCCTAAATCTGATCGCACAATGCTTAATCCTAAGGCTCTTAAATGTGTGTTTTTGGGTTATACAGCAAATCAGAAAGGATATAAGTGTTATCACCCATTTTCTAGGAGGAGATTTGTGTCACGTGATATCACATTCCTTGAGTCCATACCTTTTTTCTTGTCTCCCTATACTACTCTTCAAGGAGAGCACAATAATCGTAACAGTTTGGTCTGTCTAGTTCCACTTCTAGTTCCTATCTCTCTATCTTACTTTGATGAAGTCAATAGAAAGGGGGAAGCCTGAAATAAAGGTGTATGCCAGGAGAAAGAAGACTCGAGATGAAGAACAGACTTCTCAAGGCCCCATCCAAGGGCCTCCTTTGGATCCAAGTAATAAGCAAGGTAATATTTCGCCATTCCAATCTACTAAATCAAATGTCCCTATTACACTTAGGAAATGAGTCAAATCATGCATTCAACATCCAATGTCAAATTTTGTTTCATATCATTCTTTATCTCCTTCATTTCGTAGTTTCTCTTCTATTTTGGATTTTATGTCTACACCTCGTAGTGTGCAAGAAGCATTATCATAATCAAAGTGGCGAGCTGTAATGGAGGAAGAAATGAGAGCTTTAGAAAAGAACCGAACATGGGAACTAGCGGATTCACCTCCAGGAAAAAAACCTATTGGATGTAGGTGGGTCTTTGCAGTCAAGCACAAAGCATATGATTTTGTTGAATGATATAAGGCACGGCTGGTTGCTAAGGGATATACACAGACATTTGGACTAGACTACCACGAAACCTTTGCTCTAGTGGCAAAAATGAACTCAATACTGGTTTTCATCTCCTTAGCAGTTAATTATGAGTGGTCACTCAGATAGTTTGATTTTAAGAATGCTTTTTTGCATGGCGATCTGGAAGAAAAAGTTTATGACACCTCCACCAGGATTTCAGTTCCTCCATAAATAAGGGCAAAGTGTATAAACCGAGAAAAGCACTATACGGGCTAAAGTAGTTACCTAGAACTTGGTTTGAACGTTTCAAGACAGAAATGGTGAAAATCGGTTACAGACAATGTCAGACAGACCTTACTCTGTTTGTGAAATATCAAAAAAAAAATGTAACAACTTTGATTGTGTATATAGATGATATAGCTGTGACTGATACTGCAGATGGTGAGATCACAAGGTTAAAAAATCAATTAGCTTGGGAATTTGAAATTAAAGATCTAAGTCATCTTAAATACTTTCTTAAGGTTAAGGTTACCAAATCAAACAAGAGATTTTTTTTAATCCAAAGGAAGTATGTCCTAGATCTATTGAAAGATGGAGGCATGACTGGGTGTAAACCATGTTCAATTCCCATTTTTCAAATTTCAAATTTTGATTGGAGATGGATTTCAATTTTTGATTTACAAAATACTTTTCAAGATTTTCTACATTTTTCAAAGTGGCCCGTTCTTCAAATACTCAGTTAAGACTTTCCTAAATGTGAGTTCTTGGACTTTAGTGACTAAGAGAGAGAAAGCAAGCAAGCATAGAGCATCTCTGAGAATAAGAAGACGTTGGTGGTATTTTTTTTATTTATTTATTTTTTTTGTTGCTTATTCTGGGTTTTAAATGAGTGATTTGGGCTCTTTATATTAAGCAGAAAGCCAAGACTTTGTAATAAAAGAGATTTTTGAAATTTCAAATTTTTCTTCACGCCATGCATATAGATTAGTGGGGATTTGTATAGCTACCATAATACAAGGCCCATCGTGGTGGTATATTACGGGTTCAAGGTATAATTGTTACCATATTTCACTTTGAAGCTTTTCTTCCTTCTTTTAAATAGTCTTCTAAATAGACCTACATTCTGCATAATTTGGCTTGCTAATTATTTTCTGGTTTTCATTAGCATATTCTAACCGATTTCTATATTTTTGTATGTTGTAAACACTAAATTGTAGCTTCACACCCCTTTCTCTCTCATCCACATGGGCATTCTATCTAAATTTTTGTTCCCAAAATTTTTCAAGACACCCCTTTGATTTTCCTTAAATACCCCCTAAAATCTCTTTATTATAAATCCTAATAAGTATAATTTCCATCTTTTTTGAGATGATATTTACTATTATCCCTAAATTCTTTGTTCTTAAAGTCCAACCTTCCTTAAACTTCTCTTTTCAATCCAATCTTCCCCTAAAATCCCTCCATTTTATTAATAGCCTCAAATCCAACTAGTCGGTTAGGCAACGTTTAGCAAATAAATAAATATAATATATTGCATTTAAATATATTAAATGCTACAAAACCTATTCAATGGCTATGGGGATCCGGTTTTGAATATTTATCAAAACCTACCATGTGTAACATGCAAGTCCTGGTGAGCTACCCTAATACACAAACAAAGATGCACAATATTAATTGTATATTTCCTATTCTAGTTCTACGGTGGCTTATATACAAACGAGGGGGATATATACAAAATAAATATGAGAGATAGGTATGTTGTGAATTTGTTGAACTTAGTTACAAAAGAAAATTGTTGAACTTTATTCAAGAAGAAAAACACATTATATATATATATATATATATATCAAGCCTCAACCTTATTATAATTTTCATTTGAGGAGAATTGGGAATACAATATTAAAGAAAAACTAACCTTGAACAGGCTCAGGATTAATCCAAGGCCTAATAAAATAAATAGGATTGGGCTTAAATCTAAAGTTTCCAAAATAAATTTGGACTCAGGATAATTTTATCTTATTAATTACAAAGATAAATCTTTTTACTATTTAAAATTAAACATTTTAATCCCATATTATAATTTGTACTTTTTATTTTTTATTATTAACAATATCACCTTAATACGTACATTTAAATTTAATATTTGATATTTGGTTAAATAGACAAATTTTTTTATAAACAAATACAACCCTAATTCAGTAATAGACTGTTTCTTGCGTGTGTGTGTGTATATTCATATTGTCCATGCGAATTCGCATGGGTCACAGCTAGTCTTGTATCAAAGACATGAACGTCATAAGGTTATGGCATATACTAATGTTGATTAGGTAGGTTCAATATTAGACAGGCAATCTACCTCTGGATATTGTACATTTGTTGGAGGTAATTTTGTTACATAGCGAAGCAAGATGCAATCATTAGCGGCTAGATCGAGTGTGGAGGCTGAATTTAGGTCTATGACAAATGGTATCTGTGAGTTACCATGGTTGAGAATGTTGCTCTCAGAAATTGGTTTTCAAGTTTCAAAACCTATGAATCTTTATTATGACAATAAAGATCATATGTATTTCTTAGAAATAAGAATGGTAGTATAGTGGGAAACCCTACACACGATTTCTCTCTCTCTCTCTCTCTCTCTCTCTCTCTCTCTCTCTCTCTCTCTCTCTCTCTCTCTCTCTCTCTCTCGCTTCTTCTCTTTCTTTTCTCACTTGTATATTCAACTCAAACCATCCTGCTCGGTAACTCAATTACTATAATGAATTGGTAAGGCAAAAGTGGATCGCCTTGGCAGAGATCTCTAATACCTTTGAAGAAACCTTTAGGGGAACCATTAACCATGATAGAAAAGGAAGGAAAAAGACATATTTTCATCCAATTCCGCCAGCATTGACCGAACCCCATCTTTTGCAAAGCACTGTCAAGGAAAGACCAATATACATGGTCATAAGCTTTCTCCAAATCGACCTTACAGACCACACCCAGAATGCCTCCTTTGATTCTAGCATCGATGCATTCATTGGCTGAGATCAGATGGGGAAGGATGACTTGAGCCTTAGCTAAAATCTTGGGAAGAAGCTTGTTGAGACACCCCACCAGGCTAATAGGACGATAATCCTTAATCTCAGAGGCCCTTTCTTTCTTTAAAATGAGAGAGATAAATGTAGTACTTAAACTCTGGCACCATTGATCCCTGGAAAAAAAGGCATTTTGCCATCATTACATCAAGCCCCACTACATCCCAGCAATCCTTCAAAAATTTGATCGGGAAGCCATCTGAGCCTGAAGCTTTATCATCCTCCAAACTTTTCAAAGCTATCATAACCTCCTCTTCTTGAATAGGCCTCTCAAGCCATCTTTGTTGGTCCATGCTTATAACCACCTACTCAACCCCTTCAATTACCGGGCGAACAAGATAAGGATCTGTGAAGAGATTCCTATAGTACTCCTCAATAGCATCCCGAATAGTGGCAGCATACAAGTAGTTGTTGTCTAGGAGTTACCCCACAGACTAGTAGTTGTTACTTAGGCATTGCTTAGCATCTTTCTCCTATTGTTTGCATACTTGTTCATCCATATCATAAGCATCATATAGAAGTTTGTAGGGTACAGATTTCTGTCCAGCAATAGAGTTGCATACACCCACCCCACCTTAGGAAGTTAGTTCACTCAATTAGTAGCATTGGTGCATGCCCACAAGATCCAGGCTTGACTAACACATAACAATGGCTAACAACCCACCTAAATGGAAACTAGTCTTCTAAGAATTGGTCCCAAAAATGGATACGTTGAGTGAAAATGTGAGAACCATGGGTGCAAGTGTCTAGGACACCAATTAGAGAATGCTTGGTCTAGAGAATTCTAGGAGGGAGAATAATAACTAGACAGCTAAAGGTTCAAAACACTCTAGGAGAGAGGGTTCAGTTGAAGGTAGTAATACTTTTAGGGTCCATAGAGTTAGGAATACTTCTTCCCTAGAAGAACTCCAACAAGGTGACTACAATGACTTGACCATGTGATTAGTCAAAGTAGATGCAACACAGTTTGAAGGGAAACTAGACCCCAAAGTCTTCCTAGAATGGATGTCGACCATGGATTCCTATTTTGAGTGGTACCACATGTCCGAGGAACGAAAGATTAAGTTTGCTAAGATAAAATTAGTTGGGCAAACTAGACTTTATTAGGACAATGTGGAACAACAAAGGCAACTACGGCGCCAAACTCCAGTGAACAACTGGAATGACATGAACAAACAATTGAGGGATAAATATGTTACTTTGTCATACCATTTGGGCTTAGTAGACCAATGGAACTCTGTAAGACAAGGTAACTCATCTATTACGGAGTACATCGACCACTTCGAAGAGCTCATGTTCAAAAGCAAGGTAACTGAAGATCCAGTTATCATACTGAGTAGGTTCAAGCTAGGACTTCGACCTTAAGTTTCGGAAGTAGTTATTACATGATCATAACACAAACCTAGAAAAAGCCTACAAGCGAGTCCACGAGTTAGAGCTTTAATTGAACCTCCTAGCCCCATGTCCATTTGATAGTCGTAGAACTGACATTAAACTTGGAGTACCACCAAGTAAGCCTCAATTCAGAGGATAATTTCACCGTGGACCACCTAGAAACTCAAGGCCCAACCCATAGCCAATGTCCAAGGGCAAAGAAATTGCTAGGGTACCTCCCAAGACACCTGTATCTGATGGGTGCTATAGATGTGAAGGTTATGGTCACATAGGGGCTTAGTGTCTGACTAAGTGGAGCACTCTAATCATAGAGGATATAGGATTAAAGCAATCTGAGTCTAGATAGGAGGTGAGTCCAGAGGACCCCGAGGACGAGACTTGTCTAGGGTACAAGACTCTGAGTGAGGACAACAAGGTATATGGTGAGGATGAACGTCTAGTTTATCTTGGCGAAACTTATGATTACTCACATATTCGTGATATTCCCATATGAGTTATGTGGTGTGCTCTCACCCAACCCAAACCAGAGGATGATTGGCATAGGACTAACATCTTTTATACTTACACCAAATCTGGTGAGAAGACCTGTAAACTCATTGTTGATGGTGGAAGTTGTACCAATGTGGTCTCCACTAGTACATTAAAGAAGCTTAAACTCATACTCGCCCCTACAAGGTTGCTTAGGTAAATGCAACCTTAATCCCAATATCTCAGAGGTGTCGTGTGCTTATAGAGTTATACTCTTACAAGGATACCATTTAATGTGACGTGATTCCCATGCATGTTGGACACATTATACTGGAAAGGCCCTGGCTGTATGACTTGGATGTCACATTATATGGTCAATCCAATATATATGTGTTCGAGTTCAAGGGCAAGAGAATCAAACTGGTTCCTAGAACACCAAAAGATGAGCCTGAGATGAAGGAACAAGCTGATAAGGGCAAGAGCATAAAAGAAAGTAAGACTAAGGCCCTTCATGTCATTAGTTCGATAAAGTTCAAGTAAGAGATCAAGGAAGATTCTTTGGCATTCACTATGGTCCCCAAAGATGAAAGACTTTAGCGATATGTTTCCTGAGGATCTGCTTGATGATCTTCCACCTATGTGTGACATACAACACGCAATTGATTTAATCCCAAGAGCTATGCTACCCAATCTACTTCATTACAGAATGAATCCTACTAAGCATGTTGATTTTAAACGGCAAGTAGATGATCTACTTCACAAAGAATCCATTAAGGAGAGTATGAGCCCGTATGTCGTGCCTGCACTCCTCACACACAAGGATGGATCATGGAGAATGTGTTTGGATATCAAGACAATCACTAGGATCACGGTACATTACAGGTTTCTCATCCCACAGATGACATGTTAGTTATGATGGCTAGTGCCACTATCATTTCTAAGATAGATCTCAAGAGTGACTACCAACAAATTCGTATACGACCTGGTGATGAGTGGAAAACCGTCTTTAAGACGAGGGATGGGCTATATGAGTGGTTGGTCATGCCTTTTGGACTATATAAAGCTCCTAGCACATTCATGAGGATTATGACTCAAGTTCTGAGGTCATTCATGGGAAAGTTCTTAGTGGCGTATTTTAATGATATATTAATCTATAGTACCACCAAGGAAGAACATTTGGAACACTAAGAAAGGTGTGTTTACTTCTATGAAAAGAGAAGTATACAAACCTGAAGAAATGTGCTTTTATGACTTATCAAGTCATATTCTTAGGGTTTATGGTGTCAGCTGAAAGAATGTCCACCGACCCTGACAAGGTCAAAGATAGTTGAGTGGCAAGCACCTAAAAATATTTATGAGGTGAAGAGTTTCCATGGTCTTGCTATGTTTTATAGGCGGTTCATTCGAGGTTTGCATCAAAAAAGGGAAGTTCAACTAGACTAAAACTCCAGCAAAGGCTTTTGAGGAGATCAAGTCTAGGATGACTTATACTCCTTTTATATGCCTACCGGACTTTTCTAAAGTCTTTGAAGTGGCGTATGACACATTTGGTGTTGGTATAGGAGTCTTGAGCCAAGAGGGCCATCCAGTTGCTTAGTTTAATGAGAAACCGAATGAAGCCTAACATAAATACTCCACTTATAATAAGGGGTTCTATGCAATTGTACAGGCTTTAAAATACTGGAGACATTATCTATTACCATAAGAATTCATCTTATTTTCTGACCACAAAGCTCTGAGCTATTTAGGTTCTCAGAAGAAGCTTAACTCAAAACACGCCAAGTGGGTTGAGTTTCTTCAGAAGTACAAATTTCTGCTCAAACACAGAGTTGGTGTAGAGAACAAGGTAGCAGATGCCTTAAGCCAGAAGAGAGCCTTACTACATTCAATGCGCACGAAAGTGACTAAGTTCGAAAGGTTGAAAGATGAGTATAAACCTATCCAAACTTCAGGGACATCTATACCTCATTAAAGAGTGAATCATCAGTGAGTATTCATGATCATATTTTACATAATGGGTATCTCTTTAAAGGTACTCGTTTGTGTATTCCTCGCACTTCAGTGTGTGACTTCCTTGTGTGGGAGTTACATGCAGGAGGCATGGCAGGCCATTTTGTCCGTGACAAAACCATTGCTTTGGTTGAAGACAGATTCTACTGGCCAAGTTTGAAGAGAGATGTAGCCAAAATAGTTGATCAATGTCGAACTTGTTAATTGGCAAAGCAAAAGAAGCAGTCATCTGGAATGTATACTCCCTTACCAGTTCCTCACACTCCTTGGTAAGATGTGAGCATAGATTTCATGCTAGGCTTACCTATGACATTTAAGAAGCACGATTCAATCTCTGTGGTAGTGGACCGTTTCTCCAAAATGGCTCATTTTATACCATGTAGTAAGACCTCGGATGCGTCTAAGATAGATTATTCTTTGATGAGGTTGTCAAATTACATGGTCTACCACAATTCATAGTGTCAAACAAAGATGTTAAGTTTGTTAGCTATTTCTGGAAGACCATGTGGAAACTCATGGGAACCAAGTTGAAGTTCTCATCTGTGTATCCTCAGACTAATGGACAAACTAAGGTTGTGAACAAGAATTTAGGTAGTCTCCTACGTTGTTTGGTAGGAGAGCATCTTAGGTCGTGGGATACCATCTTGTCTAACTATTGAGTTTGCATATAATAGTTCAGTCAATAAGACCACAAGTATGAGTTCGTTTGAGATTGTCACTGGTTATAGACATAGGGTGCCTACTGACCTCATTCCCATTTCAACTACCTATAGACCTGAGTATGCATCGTCATTTACACAACCCATTAATTCATTGCAGAAGAGATTCGTAGGAAAATTATTTCAAGCAATGAAAACTATTAACAGTTGACTGATTCTCATCGAGTGCATCAAGAGTTTTAAGAAAATTAGGTGATGGTACGACTTAAGCCTGAGCGATACCAGTCTGGAGTTGCCAAGAAGCTACATGTACATAGCTCAAGGCCTTAAAAAATTTTGAAAAATGTAAGACCAAATGCACATATTATTGATCTGCCTACTGACTTAGGGACTAGTTCAACATTTAATGCTGAGGACCTAGTCCCGTACCATTCTACTATTTCCTTTTTTACATACCCCTTTGCAGATGCAGATACAGACATTGTCCAGTATACCCCACATGTTCCACCATTTCCACCTATGAGATAGAAACGAGAGGCAGCATAGGATATATTGGATGAGGAGGAAGTTTCCACTCGACATGGTGGCTTTCAGCGCTATCTTGTTAAGTGGATAGTTCATGGCTAACGCATGATGAGCTCCAATAGATTGATCCTGACATTCTAGAGCGGCATCGGAACACCTAGGCTACCACAACGATTCTCTCCTTCGTTATACTATTTGTTATTGACAGATAGGGGTGAACCGGAATGCTATGATGAAGCATTGAAGGTTGATGAAAGAACTAAGTGGGAGCATGCCATGAATGAGAGATGAAGTCTTTGATTACAAACCAGACAAGGGACTTAGTTTCACTACCCGAAGGGCAAAAGGCACTAGACAACAAATGGGTGAACAAGTTAAAGGAAGAACGTGATGGAAACAAAAGATACAAGGTCAGACTAGTTGTAAAGGGGTGTTAACAAAGAAAAACATTAACTACTCTGAACTATTTTCTTCAGTTGTGAAGATGACCACCATTAATGGTGCTAAGCTTTGTGGCAATAGAAGATCTACATCTTGAACAGTTAGATGTGAATATAGCTTATCTCCGTGGTGACTTGGAAGAAGACATCTACATGCAACAGCCACAAGAGTATGAAAGAGAAGGCAATGAGGAAATAGTGTGCAAGCTCAAGAGGAGCTTATATGGGTTAAAGCAATCCCCAAGGCAATGGTACCTAAAGTTTGACAGGTTCATGTCGGAGAATGGGTATAGAAAATGTCGTGCAAATCATTATTGTAATCATAAAACCTTTGATGACGGATACATTATATTACTTTTATATGTGGATGATAGGCTTGTGGCAGGATCAAGCATACATGAGGTAAACAATTTGAAGAAAAAGTTGTCAAAGGACTTTGAGATGAAGGACTTGAGAACAACCAAACAAATTCTAGGGATGAGAATCACAAGAGACAAAAAGAATCATAGATTGAAGTGGTCTCAGACAAAGTATGTTGAAAAGGTCCTTAGAAGATTCAACATGCAAAATGCAAAGCCAGTTAGTACTCCACTAGCTAGTCACTTCAGACTCTTCAAAGAAGATTCTCCTAAGAATGATTAGGAGAAGGATTATATGTCTAGGGTTCCATATGCTGCAACGATGGGAAGCTTGATGTGTTATGGTCAGTACTAGACCAGATACAGCTTAAGCAGTATGAGTTGTGAGCAGATTCATGAGGAAACCTGAAAGGATGCATTAGAAAACAGTTAATTGGATCTTAAGATACCTTAAAGGGATCACTAACACAACATTGAGTTTTAGAGAAAATGAAGTACAACTACAAGGATATGTAGAATCAGACTAGTCAGGAGATAAAGATAAAATGAGTACAATGGGGGTATGTATTTACCTTAGGGATACAACAGTCAATTGGGTGTCTCAACTATAGAAGATAGTTGTAGTTTCTTCAACAGAAGCGGAATACATTGCAGCAATGGAAGCTAACAAGGAACTAATTTGGTTAAAGAGCCTGATGGAAGAGTTAAGAAAGAAGCAAGAAAACAACAGATTATTCAGTTAGAGCCAGATCGCTATTCATCTCATGAAGAATTCAGCCTTTCATGCAAGGACGAAACACATTGATAGAAGGTAACACTTTATAAGATCTCTCCTGAAAAAACAAGTGTTGTGATTAGAAAAGATCCATACGGCTGAAAATCCAACAAACATGTTTATCATGGTAGTGATAGTTCAGAAACTGGAACTATGCAAAGTTTCAGTTGATCTTCATGAGTAAAGAAGAATAAGAGCCGCATGAGATTTACGGCAAGGAAAAGGTCTCATCACAGGTGCAGAAACTAAACGACGAGGACATTAGTCTCCAAGTGGGAGATTGTTGGTGTGGAGCTTGAAGCAATTGGAATAGCAGGGTAGAAGAAGCTAGAAAATTGAACCGATCCAAAAGGCCCTTAATCGATCCGAATATAGTCAAACCGATCCAACACTAAGCAGACCGATCTAGGCAGACTCTGGACTGCGTAGGACAGACAACGAAAAGGTGGCAGACCAATCCGAGGTATTCCAGATCGATCCAACAGCGGAATTTCATATGTGAATGAAGATAGGTCAGTGGGAGAGAGGACTCTTGTCAAGTTCGACCTCTATGGTATAAATAATACCTCTATTGTCATTTAGGGTTATAGATTAAGCTAGAAAGAGAGTGGAAAACATGTGGTTTGTGAGAGATTGAGCTAGAAAGAAAATGCTTGTATTCTTCCAAGAATAGTGAAGCTTTCTCTGCGGCTCCGTGGTTATTTCCCCAAATTGGGGTTTTCCATGTAATCTTGTGTTTTGTGGTTTGATTGTTTTGTTCTTTGATTATTATTGCTTTCATCTTGTTTGGTTTGATTGGTAGGGTTTTGACTTAAACCCTCAACAAAAAAGATCCAAAACATTGGTCGTACGACTAAACTACTGTGGACCCACTTTTTAAACCTCTAACAATCCAAAAAGAGAGCTAAAAATTAGTTAATCATGGACACTATAGACTCCCTAAACTTGACAACTTTTAACTATTACAATGAGACCCCAAAGACTAACATAATTATAAAATGACTCATGGCCATAAAAGGCCTTATTACAATTAAAATTAAAACACCTAAACTACTAACTACAAGTACAAAATCATAGGGACTATCCACGGTCCTCTAACTTCTTTTTCTTCACG
Organism: Platanus orientalis; assembly: GCA_025762735.1. Classification (NCBI taxonomy): domain Eukaryota; kingdom Viridiplantae; phylum Streptophyta; class Magnoliopsida; order Proteales; family Platanaceae; genus Platanus; species Platanus orientalis. Next base: position 15,121 of record JAOXJP010027217.1, read on the forward strand.
CAATATGCTCCTACATCGTAATCCCCGGGTTTGAAAAAGTTTGACCACGAACTTGCTGAGGTCGAAGTTTCAAATAAGAGGATGAACACATCAATTTGAGTGTTTTCAATTTTTAGGGGCAACAACATGGGATACATCTTAGAGGAAGGCAGCACATGGTCATCTTGTGATACACTTACGACCTTGGGCTGCATGTCGTCTTCAAGAGTATCTTCATGCGGCACTTTCTCTTCGAATAATGGATTTTCTTCTTTAGGAGCTTCAAGATTGTTGGCGGGAGCTTCCACTTGTGAAGGACTCTTCAAAACCGGTTGTTCTTGTGGAGGAGACTATTGAGACAAGGTCTTCATTAGATAGTGTTCACCACATATGAAGAATTGCAAGAGGCATGTCGCCCAGTCGTAGCTAGCATGCCTCTCATCAATCCATTGTTTTCCCAACACAAACTCATGCCCTTTTAATGAACTGATCTGACACGAAACATTATCCTTGTATGCTCCACGTCCAAATTGGATACAGAAACCCTCTTCAAAATATCAACAATAGAACTGATCTTCTTAATCCTCTAGAATATTTCCAATTACACTTGGAGAGATTACATTTTCGGCATACTTGCCACTGATTAGAACTCTAAACAACTTCCCAAATGGGAGTTTGAATTTAGTTCTAACCTCCACCATTCCAACGATTTCCAGAATTTTAGCTAGATGGAACTAAGAAAACCTAACTTTGATGCCAAAACTGATGTAAGATATGTCTAGGGAATACCACAACATGAAAGAAGAATGAAAACAAAAATTCAAATTTTGAAAAATATGGGGCAGGGGAGTGAAATGACCAAAATACCCTTGTTCATGCATCAAAAGAAATTTGTGCTATGACAGAGTGATTTTTGGGTTCAAGTCACACCATTGTTCCAAATTTCAACAAATTTGGATGAGTTTTGTTGGTTTATGAAATTATATCCACAAAGTTTGTTGTTTTTAGGTTTATGGGGAAGAAACCAGAAAACGAGAAAATAAAAAGAAGATGAAAGCAAGAAAAAAGGAGAAAAGAGAGGAGAGAACAAAGAAATGAGGGGAAAAGAAAAGAAGGGATTACTCACTCGTGTAGAAGAAGAGCATGGAGGAGAGAGGAGAAGATGTGGGAAGTCCATGACTTTTACCCCAAAGAGGAGAGAAGGTTGGGTCACACCCACCATAAAATCACACGTGTTTCAATATTTCAAAACAACTTCACTACTTTTATTGCTATCGTTGTGGCCTTAAATAGGCTTACAATGCCTTTTAAAAAGAAAATTCTAATCTAAATACTCCTATATTCTAGGACCTTAAATAAAAGAAACTTCATAATCTAAAACATAACAATCTTGCTAAAAAAAACACATAATTAATGAGGACTCTTAGCTAGTGATTTTAACTGGAATTAGGTCCCACAAGAGATCTCCAAATATCTCCAAAATCTGGAAATATTAGGGGCTGTCAACCAAGCCCATTGGGCCCCACTAGGATTCTCAAAAGAATCCTAATTAGGCACCTTACTTGCCTCACAAGACCACCTGTATGTGTGGGTCCCATTCTTTGACTTTCAACAGGCCAAATGATCCAAAAGATTGTACAACCAGCCCATTGTAGGCCCACTTTTTGAACCTCTAACAGTCCAAAAAGAGAGCCAAAAATTGACTGATTGTGGACACTATAGAGTATAGACTCCCTAAACTAAGCAACTTTTAATTATTATAATGAGAACTCTAAGACTAACATAATTATAAAAAGATCCAAGGCCATAAAAGGCCTTATTACAATTAAAATTAAAACACCTAAACTCCTAACTACTAGTACAAAATCGGGGGGGACTATCCATGGTCCGCTAACTTCTGTTTC
>JAOXJP010027228.1:0-17003 GCA_025762735.1 Platanus orientalis
AGACCATAGAATTATCTTTTGTTTTGTTCCTATCACCAAAATATAGTATCTTAAACAAATTTTCATTTTTATCCAACAATTTATGCACAACTTTTTGTCCATTTACATTATATTTTTAAGAATGTGTGATACAAAATTGTGATATAACTTTTGCAACTTAATTTATTATTTATTTAATTTTTATAAAATATTTCAATTTTTTAATTGACCCTACGGTTTAACTAGTAACTCATTGATTGAACTAGTGACCCAGTAATCCAGTTTCTTGACCGGGTCAATGTCCAGTCCGGGTTTAATAACTATGCTACACTCAAATTGAAGATCCCATTACAAAAGTTTCTTTCTACCAAAAGATAAAAAAAAATACAATGGTTAATGTATAGGGGCTTAAAATAAGCTATTGTGAAATTATAATAAATATTCTAAATTAATATAATTATGTTAAATAGGGTGTATTATCCCTCATATACCTACATTGTTTCAATCAATCTGATCCAAATACTTATTTTGTGGCCAAAAACGATTTTCGCTAGAATTGGAATCTAGAATCCTAACCAAACACCCCCTAAAGACCGAGAACGATGTGTGATTCAAGAGACATAAAGGGAAGTTCCCCCTACAATAAGCAGCAGTTTTTAAATTGTGGCTAAGGTAGGATCTGCTTCTCCTCCTCCTTTTCTTCGTCCATGATCCATGCTGTTCAGCAGTCTCTTAACTCTAGATACGTAGATTTCTAATGAGTTGGGTTGACATGCAACCAGTTGGAAAGGGATTGCCTTATCAACACCGTACAGAAGCCTCCATGCATTCCCTCTTGAGCAGGTTGTGTTAGACCATGCATTCCCTCTCTTGATTGTTAAACTTCTGTTGACATTCTGCCTATTTTGGTGGTCAACATGAGACAAAAAATTAAAGCACCCAATTTCCCCTTTTCACTTTCATTGGTTTTTTGTCACGTGTCAATCACTGAAATTCTTGAATAAAGAAATTAACCGTCTGTCCTAAAACCCTAAGGTGGTTGGAGAAGTATGAGGGATAAGTTAATATACTTGATATATTTCAACACTCCCCTTAGGAGGGACAATTCTGAATACGATAATATTTGCATCCATGGGGATTTGAACTCGCAACCTAAAACTTGCTTTGATACCATCTTAAATAAAACAATTAACCATTACTCCTAAAACCCTAAGGTTATAAGAGAGGTTAGAGTTAATATACTTAATATGTTTCAATTGAAATAGGTAGAATGTTAGAAGTTTAGCAATCAGGAGGATCTGGAGTACATCATGACCTATTGGCTGAGTTGGGTTTGGATTGAAGTCTTGGGCAACCCAACCTGAGCCTGTTAGGCAATCAACCTAGACATATTTGCCAGGAAAACTTACGTATTTTAGCCACGAGGAGGGATGATGAGGCCAACCCTAATTATTCTACAATTAGGGGTAGCTCTAGATTGGCCACGACTTCTATTCTCATTTAGATCTTCTATATTTTACAGTAGGAAGAAAATGTTCTGTGATGACAATGTGTTTGTAGCATATATGGTGAATTATAAGCTGACGCATATTGTGTTTCGGGTTCAAAAAAGTGTTCAAGTGTAAAAAACCAGAAATACATTCAAAATCACATCGCGTGTCAATCAATGGCACATCTACATAGGCATGTGTAACACAAACAATCATTCTCCTTTACATTGTCTATTGAAATAATCACCAATTAATAGAAGAAGCATTACTTTGATTATTATACTTTCCAAATGCTCGCAAAGTAAGTATTCTTTCTCAACCTTGAAAAAAACTGTTTATCCTTTGAAATTACCCTACTAAACAGGTCTATCAGAACAAGAACATGGTTGTGATTTGACACCCAAAAAATATTAAATTTTAAATTCCAGTTATATCACAACTACTTTTGTGGCTGTGATTTGACCATTTGGATTTTAAATGCATTTATGGTTGCAGACTATTTCCTCTCGTGAAATTCAATGGGACTGAACCTAAGAATGTGAGGATAAGGTGGTGTGGCCACCGCCCATTTATCACATGGAAAATGAAGGGGAAGTGATCTTACGTAAATAATCAACAAGAAAATAAAATAGAAATAGTATTAGTATTATGATAAAAAATCAAATAAGAACCTGATTTCTGATTTTTTTTTTTCTCTTTCTTTTACTTAATTCCAAAAGTATAATATATACAAAAGAGAAATAAACGATAAAAAAATTATATTTATGTTACCTAAAAACATTGCCAATCAACATCCTCTAATTAAAATAATAATAATAATAAGAGCTTTTAATTAGCATCATTCCTTTTCTGTTAATGTCAACACTGGAGTAAAGTTGCAAAGTAGTATTTTCACTTTCTCAGTCAACAATTTTCCATCCTGATTCTTATCTCTTTATCATCACGGTCCACTCTCCCCTTCCTTATTGTCATTGTTACAAAAAAAAAAAAAAAAGAAAGATAAAAAAAAAGAAAGAAAAGTACACAAAAAAATAGGGAAGGAGTGGGGGTAGAGGGGGACAGAAAAGGAAACTGCTTTTCTTGTGCATGGAAAATGACCCAACTTGGCCGGGGCATAAGTTGACACGATGAGTTTTTTGTTTACTAAAATAGTGGTTTCAACCTTTGTAGGCAAAAGGGCATCTTTATGATCAGTATTATATTTGTTAAAAATATAAATAAATAAATAAACACACACACGCTAGAGATTATAAGCTTCACCTTTCAATCAGAGAAAAGTGTGTTATTGGTAGATAAAGCAAAATTTGCTTTTGGTGGGGCATTCCGAGAATTGAACTCGGGACCTCTCGCACCCTAAGCGAGAATCATACCACTAGACCAAATGCCCACTTAGAGATTAAAGAAAAATTTTATATATAAATTCAATAAAAATAGTTAACTGATGCTGATCCTACATTATAAAGTTTACGAGAATCAGCCATGATGAAACCAATGACTCTTGACCATTTGAGCGGGTGGAGGTAGGACAACTTAAGGTGTGCCTAAAATAAGAATGACATTAGGGGTAACATGTCAGTGCCACAAAAGTGCACTAAAAATTAGGTGAGAACAAATCTTGTGAGAACTGTGCAAAGGTATTATGCAAAGATTTTGAGTGCACAAAAACCGGAGTGCTCTACTTGAGGGTCATAATTCTTTGGCTGTTCTATCTCTATGATTTTTCACTGACCTCCCAAACAAAAAAAAAGAAAAGAAAAAAAAGTACGTACAAACACTCTCAATACACTAAATCCATAATATTCTGTTGCGGTGTAGCATGAGTGAGAAGACCAGCCGTGCTTTTATGAGACATCAAAATGAATCCATTCGCAAAAGCTTTGTTGTAGCAATGGGTGTTCATATGCAATGAAGACCTGTGACTACACTCGTTAGAAAAAGTGAGATCTTTCAAGTTGAGAACATTAAAATAACCAAAAATGCCACAATTGACTTGGTTGAACTCTAACAAAAGACATGGGGGTGATTTAATGGCACATATGACCCTAAATAGAATGAAATGGCAGAGCAAGATTCGTGTAGCAAACCCAAGTAGTTCCAATAAGGCCTTGTTCCTGATGTTGTAATTACTGCAACACATATAAAGGAGAGCAGCTGTAACTTATGGTGTATCACCCATGTACAGTCTTCTCCTTGACAAGTTGCGAAACATGGCAAATGCAGGGGTTTTGGACCCACAATCAATGGGTGCCATATAGTCAATAGAAATGCAGATGTTGCAAAACAGGTCTTGACATCTAATGGTTATGATATAATTTGCATCAGGTCAACTTTGGGCGACAATCTTGGAAGTGAAACACACTGGATGATGCCTAAGTTTGGGAGTGCCTTTGGGAATTTAAATAAAAAAGATCTAAAATAAGACAATACCTTCCAATACTTTTGCTAAAACCACTCTTCTTTTGGCTGGGAACATTGAGCTCCTCACATAGAGATGAGAAATAACAGTCATATTTACTGATTAAAATTGAGGCAAAACAAACATGTCTGGAGATTTGATTCCGTATAAAATTTGTCCATTTTGGAACTGTTAAAAGTATTCATGGAGAAACTATCCGTTCCCTTCCTCTGCCAAAATCTTATCAAGCCATTGGAATAAGGTTGCTCTACCACATATTTTTAGTGTTACCCTTCTTAAAAATAAAGGCACCACAATGAAAAACTGCAGCAGCTTCAACATGATTAGATATTCCTGGGATGCATCAAATAAGCTCATCAGCATGTGACAGCACTTTCAACAGCTTCTAAAATTCTCCTCACCTCTATCTCTGGATCTAAGAGCTCACTCGGGATCTGTCAGAATTCTCGATTAAAAAACTCAAACAGAACAAGTTAAAGGAACAAGACATAATAAAATCATCTGCCAACCTTCATGTAGATGTTTTCTTTTGTAGGAGAAGCCCCGGCAGACATCAACAACTGAACAATGTCAACATGCTCACCTCTCACCGTATGATGAAGAGGCCATACATATGATATATCAACAATATTTGATCAGGAATATTTAGCAAAGTATAAAAAAAAAAAAAAAAAAATGTTTGAGGTTCATGGCCTACTCATAGTGTCGCATCCGCTTCACAGAGTCTGAGTTCTTAGCATTGTTGATTAGAAGTTGGACAATTTCAGTAAATCCTGTAGACACCCAGTTGTAGCATCAAAGTTAATAAAATGTCAAGAGGAAATGGAGTTTGGGAGTGGGAGAGGCAATTAAATGGTGCTAACAGCTTACCCCCTGCACAAGCATCATGAAGACGAATTGCCTGTCCTCGTCCTTGGCCTCCATGTTAGCTCCCCTTTCCAACAGTGGTTACAAAGAAGAATATTTTCCTTTCATTTCTTGTCACCCGTGAAACAAAGAATAGTAACATGGAGATTAGGAGGTAACCTGGACACAAGGCAGGTAGCCGTAGAGACAGTTCAAATGGAGAGCAGTATCTCCATCTTCCATTGGTTCATCAATGCTGCCATTCAGATCATCTGAATTTATCCCAAAAATATGAAAAGCATCAACAAGATAGCATGTAGAATGTAAACTATTTAAGAATCAAACCCTTTATGTGGAAAATGGAAATAAAATCCCATATAAGGGTTTGGCACATGGGCAATGAGGCCACAGTAAATGCAAGTAAATTAACTAATAAAGGTTCTTACATCCTGGGACTAGAGCCGGTCCCAAGCCCGGATAAAGGAGGGGGGTGGCGTCTGGTTGAGAGCCGGCCTTAATAAACTACTCAAACCTTAAACATTAAACATAAACATCCTGGGACTAGAAAACCAGATTATTTTATGACTCCACTAGGGATCATTATCTAGTTCTCTAGCAACACTGTGTTGCCAAATTTTATATGGGAAATATCAAATAACTCCCAGTAGTCCATAGCATTTGATCAACATTAATTTATGAAATCAAAAATCACAATGCTAACATCATCAAGATTCAATGACAATGGGATAAGTAAGGAAACGGAACAGAGCATGCTGGTATATGAAAGCTACTTAATATAGTAACTTGCAAGTTGGTAATCCAGCCTCACCTAACATGTCATTCTGTTATATGCTCTTTTAAGATTTGGGTATCTCAACTCCTGATAATATGTACATTTGTCATACAAATGTTAGTATATTAATATATCTACTCAAGACTCAGATGCCACAGATGTTGGATTCATAGCAAGCTCATCTCTTTACTGAAAGACTGGACTTGGAGCCATTGTGATGCAAGATGGCCTAGAGGCCAATGAAACTCCTGCCAGTCATGGACCCAAAGGAATCTAAACAAGGTCCAAACAGGCTGGAAGATAACCCTCAAAGTATGGGTTGAACAGATGGAAGGAAAACAAACCTAGAATTTTCTAATTTCTGGACAGAACTTCAAGATAAAAGAAAATAGTATTGGACTTCTCAGATTAATGAGAAATTTTGCAGGCTGATACAAATCTGATCGAAGATTGACTCTGCACAATTTCAGGAACATCAGATATGTTTAAGCATATGGAACACTTAAAACTCAAGTCTGGCCTCAGGATTCCAGCACAACAGTAATGGATTAAATCAGCCTACAACTAATGTATTTCTGATTGAACACAGTTGTAACACTATCAATGATAATTTTAACAAAGGTTTAGGTCTGATAGGGATCACTAAAGAAGGAGAAAACAAAGTTGAATCTAAATAGAATGGGATCTACTAGTGATGGAGATTAATACAATTTAGGATATAGAAGAAACTCAGGTAAAAAATTCAAACAAGTAACGGAATGATGATAACACTTATCTGTCCAGGATTTATTGTAGAACTTGATCCCACAACAGTTGCCCAATATCATCTTCAATAATGGTGGTTGTGCACCAATAAAATTATACAGAAGTAAGTAGAAGAGGAGAAGAAGATAGAATCTACAGTAGTTCTGAACTACAGCAGGATTGAGACCTTGAAGGTCTCCCCATAGTCCAACCGTGGAAGGTATTAAGAGTTATTTCATGTAATGTTATTAATGTACCATGCTGTGGTAATATTGTCCCTGCACGATATTTTAATAATATAAAGAGGGAGGAGGTGTCATTAGAGCCCTAACGACTCCTCTTCTCCTCTCCTTTTCCCAACATTGTTTCTTCTCTTCTCTCATTCTCTCTTGATTCTTTATTCCTTTCTTCTTCTTTTCTTGTTATTTCTTTATTGTTTATTATTTATTTACATAGTATCAGAGCGGGACCAATCCTGCAGTCCTTTTCTTTTCTAGGGTTTCTTCTATTGGCTGCGTGAAACCCTAGTTCTCAAGTTCTTTTTGATTGATCGTGTATAAGGGTTGAAAAAGGCATTTTTTCTTGTGCCCCAATCAATCATGATTGGGTTCGGCTGTTGTAGTATTATGGTTGGTTGTGTAATCTTAACCTCTTTCTTTCATCAACAATAGAAAGAGGATCACGTGCTTGTGCTTGCTAGGTTTGTCTCAGGTATGTAACAATTTTCAGCAAGGTTTTAAATTCTTGAATGGAGTTTGCTGCCGAGTTGATGAATCATATGAATTGTGGTGCTATTTCCATAAAAATTGTGATGTGCTAAGAATTTTATCTCTATTCTTTAAGCATTTTTGGTGTGCAAGTGGTTGATTTGTGTGACTGTTGATCGAGTTGTCTGGCCTTTGTGTGTGTAGTGGCTGGTTATTTTTTCAAAAGCACTCAAGTGTCTTTGTTGATTAGTCAAGAGATATCATGTCATTCTCAAACAAAGAAAAAGTTCCTCCAATAAATTCTGAATGGAAATAACTATTTATTATGGACACAATCTGTCAAGGTTTTCTTTTGTGCAAGAAAGAAGTTGAAATATATTGCTTCTGAATCCCCCCTCTAAATCAAGTGCTGGATATGAAGAGTAGTTACAAGATAACTATATTGTAATGACATGGTTATAGAATCACATGGAACCCCATAGTAGTGCCAATGTGATGTTCTTGGACACTGTTGAACCAGTTTGGACAACACTCCAAGAGATGTATTCTATGGAGAAGAATGTCTCTAGGATTTATCAGTTGTATGAGAATATATTTATGTTGCAGTAAGGTGATAAATTTGAGTACTACAGTACTCTACGTGGAATGTGGAAGAAAATGATTATGTATCAACCCATCACAAATGATATTTAACAACTTAAAAGGCGGTGTAAGGAATATTAGGTGGCTAAGTTATAGTCTGGATTGAATTCCCTGATGTAGACAACATAAATAGACTATTGTATGTGTCCCCATACAAGAGGGCCAAGATTAAGTTGTATGTTCTATGTGGCTTATTTAGGGGTTTGGGATTCAAATGTAATAAGGCCTTTTGTGCGAAGGGTAGATTAGATTTTTTTTACGCAAGGGTTTTGTGTAATAAGGCTAAAAGTTGGGGCAATTTCGGAAATTTTGTGTGCTGGTCTACAGTTGACTATTTTGTCAATCAATAAGGCTTCAAAGTCAATAAATGGGGCCCCACACAAGCTGGTTGACAGCCATTGTATGTAATAGGCCTTTTATGCGAAGGGTAGATTAGAGTTTTTTTACGCAAGGGTTTTGTGTAATAAGGCTAAATGTTGGGACAATTTCGGAAATTTTGTGTGCTGGTCTACAACTCACTATTTTGTCAATCAATAAAGCTTCAAAGTCAATAAAATGGGGCTCCACACAAGCTGGTTGACAGCCACTGTTTCTTAGTCTTTAATAGTTTAAATTTTTTAAAAACTCATGTTTTAGAAGTCATTAGTTTTAGGAAAGTCTTGAGTCTCAAGTTTTAGGAGTTTAGAAGTTTCTACAATTATCTAAATTTTGAGTCATGTAAGCCTATTTAAAGGAGTATTTTGGTAATTTCACGGTAATTGTCCAGAAATTCTAGAAACCCTAAAACAACCCCCTTTCTCTTATTGTTTCTCCCTGTTTCATATTCTAATCCTTCTAACCTTCATTGCTTGGTATTACTTTGGTGTATGATTCTATTGAATTCTTGGTTTATTCTAATATGTTCTAAGCTTCTGCATATTTAATTAAGGCTTATATAAGCAAAATATACAAACTTAAATTGCCCCACATCAGTTTGTGATGCAGCATGAATGTATGGTAGTGAGTGTGCGCACAGGAGATAGGAATAAAATTACTAAAGCAATGAAAAAAAAATAAACAAGATTCCTACTCTCAAGTCCACATGCTAATTCAGGTAGTTCTCAAATTAAGCTTAGCATGCAATAAAAGAATTAGGGCTTACAAAATTAATAACAATTAAAGACCTAATTAATATGCTTGGATTATTAGTAAGATACAAAAATTTAACAATGGGAAAAATTTAGGCAAGGCAAAAAAAAATGCCTAAATTAAGCTAAAATCAAGGGAAACATGCCAAATAATTTCAAGAATGATTTGAGAAGCCTAATAATATGTTTAATATTATATTTAGGCAATCATAATATTTGATGGGTGATTGGTTAGGCTAAGGAATTGAAAACTCAGCTCCAAGCCATATGTGACAACATGCCAAAAGTCCCTACTTTAAGAAATTTGAGGGTGAATCAAGATGAGAGAAATCAATACTTGATTTGTGTGTAAAATAACTCATTGATGATGTTAAGAGAGATTGTAGTCAATGGCCATAACCATAAAGATCAATTTTGGAGTTTCCAAAATTTTCAAAAAAATAGCCTCTTATACTAAAGTGTCGTCAGCCTTTACAAACCCAACCTTGGGGTTTTATATCAAAGAGGTTTTCTGAGCTGGGACCCACAACTTAGGATCGCCCAGGGGTCTGCTACACCTTGGGAGAATCCAACCTTCTAAAGGAGAAGCTGTTAGGGATTAGGAGTCAGTTTCGTGAAATGGCTCTCGGGGTTGGTTTCACACCTAGTATGTGATATCAGCCCACACAAAACTTTCAAAGACAACTTAATATGGTTGGAGTTACTTCAACTAGGATTGTCCAACAATGCTTAATACCTTACAAAAGCCTTTTTTATTAAAGCCCTGATATCTAAAAAGCTATGAGAAATCTCGAACAGATAATTCAAAACCCAGATTCATGCCTGGGTCTAACTCTAGCCTCTGTCCTAGTTTCAAAACTGTAGAATGCAGTTGGAAGCTGCAATAAGAAGGGTCACCCAACACCTATGATGATCCCGAAAGTGATGGTTTGAACAAAAGTGTAGCCTTTGGTGATTGTTGATGATTTTCATACAGTTGGTTCGATTTCAATACCTCTGAACTTCAATAAAAATTAATAAACAAGAAGAAATAAAGGTATGGGGAACCTTTAACCCAAGTGGAGGGAGTGGCCTCCACCACCAGCGTTATACTAGGTGGGGGCCTAATCCCATTCCAGGGTTTCGGGTCTCCATCATGCGAGCACAAGGATGGTGAAGAAGAAGATATGCTGCTCCAAAATTCAAATTTATTGCATAAAATAAAGGCTAGTCGTGGGTTCTATAAATAGAGTCCCACGGCCAGAGCAACTACATCAAATTAGAAAGCTAACAAAAATCTCCCCTCTCTACCACTCTCATCACAGAAATACCTCCTAACTACAAATAATAACGAAAATACCCCTAAACAACTACTAAAAACAATACTATCTTCACAAAGATGTGTCCCCCTCCAACAAGAGACATAAAATAACATAAAATAAATAAAAAAGAAACTCTAATGAAGCCACAATATAGGCACATCTCTCATGTGCCTCTTCTAGTAGACCTGGAACTCTCGCCTGGACCCGATGTCCTCATCAGTTTAACATCAAAACTTGTTGTATCCTGCATCAATTTTGGTATCAGAGTCGAGTTCTAGTTGATTCCTATCTAGTTAGGTTCCTGAAAATCATTGGTGGGTTGTTTAGTCAAGTTACAATTGATCCCTATCCGACTGTGTTCCTATGGTTATAAGTCATGGTGAATTATACTTGTTATGAAGATCCTTATAAGAGTCCAAATTTTTATCAGGAACTTTACGAAGATCCTCGAACTCTCCAAGGTTATTAAAAGTGAGCGCATTCTAAATGGGAAGATGAAAACAGATATGAACTTAATCAATTATAAAGGAATCTCTATCAAGAAAGGAAAATTTTATGGTCTGACAAGTGGAACTGCTTGATTCTCCAATAACAAATTGAAATTCTCCAACACCAACTTAAAAAATAGAAAAACAATGGGAAGAGTCTCTATTTGCTGCATGTCATGCTTGTTTGAAAAGTTGTGAAGAGTACATGTATGAAAGCGAGGCAGAACGAACCAGATTTGCTACTCCTTCTTCTTCAACGTTAGCCCATGATCTTATTCTCACATCTTCTCCAATTCTAGTTCAAGAATCCAAACCTAAGAGCCAAGAGGATGTTCCATCTTCAACATCTAATTCCAAGATTGATGTCCGGAAGAAGTTCAAGAGAAAGTCCTTGCCAAAGCAAGACAAGGTCCTAATGCTCGCCGAGACAAGGAAAAGACCCAAACGAGATCGTTTATACAAGAAGTCTTTCATCTTAGGTCCTCTGCCACAACTATCAACTTTACTACTCTAGAAAGATCAATAATAATCAGCTCTAAAGGATGGTGGCATGTTCTGAATTCGAGGACTAATTTTTCTCTACCTTGGGAGAATGATGCAAACAACATAAAGGGACTATTATATTGTATGTGCCCCCATGCAAGAGGGACATGTTCAACTTGTATGTTTTATGTGGGTTATTTAGTTTTTTTAGGGGTTGGGGATTCAAACGAAATAAGGCCTTTTGTGCCAAGGGTAAATTAGGTTTTTTTATGCAAGGGTTTTGTATAATAAGGCTGAAAGCCAAGGGAAATTTGAGGAATTTTGTGTGCTAGTCTTTAGCTCACAATTTTTTCATTTAGTGAGGGCTCCAAAGTCAACAAAGGGGTCCCACACAAGTTGGTTGACAGCCACTTTGTTTCCTAGTCTTTAGTGGTTTAAATTTTTAGGAACTTCATGTTTTAGAAATCATTAGTTTTATAAAAGTTTTGAGTCCCAAGTTTTAGGGGTTAAGAAGTTTTTAAATTTAACAAGTATCTAAAATTTGAGTCATGTAAGCCTATTAAAGGCACCTTATACCATATTATGAAGTAGTGAACAATGAATTAATTTTGAAATTGAGCTTGGTTCTTTGGGTGTTCTATCCCACTATCCCCTCCTCTCTTCTTTGGGTTGCAACTGTGGGCTCCCATTTCTATCCCCTTCTTCTTCTCTTCTTTTTGGTGTAGCCGTTGGCTCCCCTAGGGTTTACCCTAGCTTATCCCCTTCTTCTATCTTCTAATCTCTTCTTTTTTTCTCCATATCTCCCTCATTAACTTCATCTTTCCCTTTTATCTTACTATTGGAAATCAGACATAAAGAGATACAATACATCACATATCCATTAGAGCTTCAAAGATCAATTCTAGGCTAAATCACACCATCAATTTAAAGGTATTTTAGTGGCTATTTTAGTAGGTTATCTCTTAACTCTTGTGCACCATATAATTCTGAATGTTCCTTTTAAAGTTCTCTCTAAAATTCCGTGCCCTATTCTATACAATTGATTGTTGTTTGACACTTTAACTGAGATTTATTGGTACCTATACTAGTGAAATCACCCCCTATTGTCCTCTTTCCTCTCACTTCTTTTTTAGGGTTTTTCTCCCCATATCCCCTCTAGCCCCTCAAACCCCTCTTGATTCCCTTTTATTTTGGTCAAGTTCTTGATCAAAGATTTCCCACTATTTTATGGTTCTTTCCTCAAGAAACATTGCTGACTGGTAATTCTTATGTTTTATAAACTTTTATTCATCAGAATGACCAAAAATTGTGTATGGTAATCACTTGTAGACCTATCTAGACACCTGCAAATTTTCATATAATTTTGAAATGTCGGTAGGGGTATTTTGGTAATTTCGTGGGTTTTGCCCAGAAATTTCAGAAACCCTAAAACAACCCCCTTCTCTTCTTGCTTCTCCCTCTTTCATATTCTAATCCAATTCTAATCCTTTAAACCTTCTTTGTTTCTAATTTCTTTGATTTCTTTCCCTTTTAAATTTGGTATTACTTGGGTGTGTGTTTCTATGGAATTCTTGGTTTATTTTAATTGGTCTTAAGCTTCTGCATCTTTAATTGGGCATTCATAAGCAAAATATACAAACTTAGATTGCCCCACATCAATTTGGCATCAAAACTTGTCACATCATGCATCAATTTTGATATCAAAGCTTATCATCCTGTATCGTTCCCATTTTCAAACTATTAGTGGATAAATTATTCATCAGAAAGAAAAAAAAACTATTAGAAGACAAATTCTTGTTTGTAATGGCATACCCTTTGTATATAATGTTTATGTACTGCGAGCAACCTTGACAAGTCAGTTTCTCTTGGTCCTTCCACTAATCCTCCCAACAATAGAAATTCAACGCTTGTATCTATGGCTGGTAGATGTAGAGGTAATGTTTTTGGAGGTAGAGGAAGAAATTTTGGTGGAGCCAAAGGACGGGGACGTGGATTTGACACACCTCGTAAATGTACACACTATGGCATGACAAATCACACTTCAAATAAGTGTTGGTATAAATTAGTGAAGCCCGCTTAGGCAAATATCATGACTACCTCTGGTGAGACTCCTACAAGGTTTGCAGGCAACAATAGTCATTCTCAGTTGGTTGGTGAAGCTCCAAACAGTGGATTCGGAGCAATTACACTTTCTCATGAGTATAATACAATGTTACAGTGCATTCAGTCAACAAGTATAACTGCTAATCTATCCACATCCACTGCTACCTTAGCCCACTCAGGTACTGCTTGTCTTATTACTCAAAGGTCATCTTGGGTTATGAACTTAGGAGCCTCTGAGCATATGACTAGTACATTGTTCTATTTAGTTTCCTTAAATTCTTTTGACTATCAATCAATAGGCATTTAGCCTACAGGGTTCTAGGCTACTCATGAGTTCAGTCTATCACCCTCAAACCAATGGATAGACCGACAGAGTGAATCGTTACTTGGAGACATACTTGAGATGTTTACTACCAATTGACCAAAGCAGTGGGCTTGGTGGATTCCATGGGCTGAGTGGAGTTATAATACTGCATATCATGAATCTATCAGAATGACTCTGTATGAAGCAATGTATGGCAAAGCTTCACCTTCCATTGAACCATATGTTTGAGAGACCACTTTGGTGCATCATGTGAAACAAGAATTATTGACACAGGTTCAGATCTTAAAGTTGCTCAGATAAAATCTCACAGCCTCTCAAGACTGTGTAGATTTAAGTAGCTAAGCGAAGATCAGACAGATTGTTTAAAGTTGGAGCTATGGTTTATTTAAAATTACAACCATATCGACAATCCTCCTTGATTGTTCGACAATCCATGAATTTGGCCTCTCGATTCTACGAACCACTCCAAGTCTTAGCACGCATCGGAACTGTGGCCTACAAGCTTGATCTTCCAATTGAATAAATCCACCTGGTCTTTCATGTCTCATACCTTAAGAAGAAAATTGGAAACCCAGTGGAGGTTGCTACAACTTTACCAGTTTATATGGATGTTGGATGGTATGATACTGTATCTTACCACTGTTGCAATAAGATAAGTTGCAAAAAAAAAAATTGAACAGAGTGAGATTATACTTCAAGGGTGGTCGTCCTCCTTCAACAACTAATCACTAATAATTCTTCAAGTTTGCCATTACATACATATAACCTCCTATTTATAAGACTTGAATGGTCATTCAAATTCAAAAAAATAAAAATAAAAATGAATAATAAATAAATAAGAAAGATTGCAACAATCAGTGATATTTTTTAAATCTTCTTATTCTGGATGGATAGATATAAGGAGGTGATTTGCTTACTAATCTTGCTAATTTAGTCCCACGAGAGCCAATCTTGCCATATTGGTCCCATAGTGTTTAACACAGGACTTGTTATCCTCTACCCTGAACGCATTTTGGATAGCTGTCCAATCAAGTGTAATAATCAAGTGATGACCCAAGTGTTGATTCAATGGGTTGGCATGCCCGAAGAAGAGGTGACTTGGGAAATTTGGTTGAAGATACAGCAACAGTTTCTGGATAATCAACCTTGAGGGCAAGGTCGTTTCGAAGATGGGTTGAATGTAATGACCCTCCTTGGCAAGAGTCTTAAGTTAGAAAGTTTTAATAAGCAACCCCCATTTGGTAGGGGATGCATTAAGAAGTTTCTAAAATTCTAATTAGGACTTATTTCCAATTGCATTGCAAGCAAGTTAAAAAGTTTCTATTAGGTTTCCAGGTAAGATAGCAGATAATTGATTACAAACTGATAGGAATGAGTTCAGAGGTCTGATCTCCTAAGATAAAATTACAATCCTCTCTAATTCTCTCAATTTTCTCTTATATTAGCGCTTAATTTCTTGTAGCAGAACAGCTCTGTTACATTCATTTTCCTTTTTTTCAATTCCAACACCACATTTACGTTTATCGAGCCAGAAAAAAAAAAGATTTTTGCATCGATCTACTCTAAACACTTTAATGGGCATAAACAAGAAACCGCGCTATTTGCAAAGCGTGGACTGAAATAACATCAATTTTCATCAAATAACACAAGTAGAAACGGAAACAAAATAGGAGAATCTACAGTTAGACAGAGTATAGCGAAATAGAATACCGACAATGTGGCGAAGGGCATTGACATCGCCGAGTTGGGCCGCTTCGGCTAGGGCGAGAAGGTGGGGTGGGGTGTCAGTATCGAGGTCCACCAGACCTTCTTCTTCAAAGAGACCCTCCTCTTCGTCGTCTTCGTCCTCCATCGTTCCATTGCGGCTACCGGGAACCGCCATTGCTGCTTCCTCTATACGTCTATGCGTCCCTCTTCGATCTTCTTTCTTTCACCAAACCTCCAAGAGTCTTAAACCCCCCAAAAAATAAGGAAGCAAAGAGAGATATCGTCGCCCCTGCGGGATTTGTACACATTTCAAATGAGAATGGAAGTTGGAACACAAATACGCCATCCAAGAGGGCGCGAAGCGCCTTCATTTGATGGGCCACATCTTGCATGATAAATCAAATCTGTTAGAAAGCATCCGTACCATTTAGAGTGATCCATCAAAATTACATGCGGGATCCCTAACATGAAATCAATGATAAGGCGATTGGGCTAGTCCTTGGACTGAATTTTTATGTGAATGGGATCGGTATTTGGTCCCATGAGGATTTGGTAGGACAAGTTAAAGTGAGCCTAAGATAGGAATGATGCATCAGTACCAAAAAGTGAAAAGCATTCCCAATCACTTTTTTTGGTGCTGATGTGTCAGCCCTAATGTCATTCCAATCTTAGACTCAGTTTAACCTGTCCTACCAAATCCCAGTGGTCCGCTTAAGGTGAATATGGATTTCTTACCAAAGAGGAGAATGATTTTCTGTGTCATCATAGACCTCTGTATGCATGCAATTGATTGACACATGATGTGTTTTTGAATTTGACGTCTCTTTTTGAACACCTACTTTATCACTTAACACTTTTTTGGATGCTTTTAACCCTAACATATCGTGTATAAGTTAGTTCACCATAGACACTATAGACACTTGTGTTGTCTACATCCCACCACCCAAAAGTAAAAGTCATTGATCGAGTGATATATAATTTTTTATCCCTTTTCATTTTACTAAGGGTCCTCTTGCTTTGTGTATATATTGATAAGGGATTTTTATCTAAACAAATAAGAGTGAGTTATTAAAAAAAAAAAAAACAATGAGAGTGTACCATTTCCTATATTCAAGCTCCAACTCTACTACTTTATGTAGGATTGTCAATCAGGTCGGGCTAAACCAGGTCTAAGTTTACTCGAACTCAATCCGAAATGTTTTACCTGAGTCCAAAAACAGTCTAAGCCTGAACTTGACCTAAGGTAGTTAGCCCAAACTTAATCCATTTTAAAACATCAGGCTTCGGGTTAAGTTTGGGCTGTGCAAATTAACACCTTGTTCTTATTTTTTTTTTTTGCTGATATTAAGCTCATAATTACCCCTAAATGCATATTATATGGATTTTTTTGAACAATTTCCACTTGTATTATTTGATGGTTATTAAATTTGTTAAAAATATATGAATCCAAAAAGAATAAAAATGATAATATAGACCAAATATCAACATATAAATAAAATTACTACTTGTTAACTATTTCAAGCCAGGTCAGGCCTTGGCTGAACTTGGAATTGCCCGAATTCAGCTTGAATAAAACTTTCGAACTCAGCCCAACCCAAAATTAGGTTGACCCAACCCGACTACTTTTCAGGCCGGACATGTATGCCTTTGAGCCAACTTGACCCAATTGATATTTGACAATCTTGCCCCTATGAGAAGAAATCTTCTACATCTCTAAATCTCTCTACAATCCAAATGATACTATCACAACCATAAAAGGGGAAAAAATTAGGTGAGAACAAATTTCATGAAAACTGTGAAAATGACACCAGGGTGCAGACACATCAGCGCCGAAAAGTGATAAGCCTGTCTC
>JAOXJP010027239.1:0-17002 GCA_025762735.1 Platanus orientalis
TCAACTCAAACCCAATCAAACTCCAATTTTTAACTTCTTTACATCAACAAGAACACCTTGACTTCAATTTTCCAACCTTCATAAGCCTTCCCACATTGAAGCATTGAAAGGCTGGCAAATTACCCTTCTACCCCTGTATCCACTAAAGGTCAAATCAACCCTATTTGAACCCATTTTCTTCACAACTTCTCAAAATATTCTCTATAAAGAAGGCACCTAGGTCTTAACCACTTTTCACAAGACCTCTAGCATAAAACCCTAGAAGACTAGTAAATGACCATTTTACCCCTACACCTCTAAAAACTTAAACCACTGGCTATGGAGCTCATTTTTTCTAGGATTCTCTAACCCTCATCAATATTCCCATATTAGGGTACAAAAGGGTAAGAAAATTACCATTTTACCCCCACATCCTCAAAACACATTATTTCTTCCTAAAATTAAACCTCTAAAAAAAACCATGAAGGCTTAATACAAATCAGAAACTCACCCAGTTAGTGGCCATACTCTCAGGAGCCTTAAATCTTTCCAAGGAAAATCCTAGAGGGCACAATGCCCCCCAATTACCACAATCTGTCTCCAGAATACAGCAAACACACCTATATCAGCCGTGGGCACTCAAAGAGCTCCCAAAAACTCTCCAAAGAGCCAAATCCATCAAGGTCAAGCTCATTCTCTTTGCTTTTTCAAGGTCTTCGATAAAGGACCAAATAGAGGAACTTGTCCTCAAACCCTACACTAACTATCAACTCAGTTCTTCGATAATCCAGGCTATGCTCCTCGATCAGATAACCCTAATTCAGAAATCTCTCAGAAATTCATTGAGGACCAGATCCTCAACTTGTCAGGTCCTAGGGCATCACAAGTATAAAGCCCAAGAAACAATAATTGTAAACATTCTCCATCTAAACTCAAAAAAAATCAATCACAGGTCTATGTGGTATTCATCGTAAGATAATTCAGGGTTTGGAGTGCAACTTTCAGCTCGGGCATCAAACTCATGCACAATCAGAACCTGTGGCTCACTAACCTCAAGGGTTATCTTTCATATGAGGATTTCAAAGATCAATTTTGCCTTCTTTTATTTCTTCCAGTGATCCAGACCAACACGACAATGTTCCAAGTCTATTTTGACCCACTTACCCAAACCTGATTCTGATGTCGTCAGTGGCGTTGCGATCAGAATGTTTGGGAGATACAAAAAATTCATAAGTCTTGAAAAGATAAAAGCCTTAAGACCCAAAAAGAAAGCTTAGATAGTAAAGGGGTAAAATCTAAAACCAAAATATCCTAAAATATCGTAAAATATCCTAAAATATCCCCATTTTCCAAAATGTTCCTAATCTTTTCCGTAAACCATATATCCCCCGTTTGGAATATTCCTGAGGGGTAGACAATGGAGGGCCACCACTCCTAGCCTTGCACCCCCCACTTGATCCCCCCACAAACCTATCACTACCCGACATGTGGCATGAGGGCCCACCACTTTCACCCTCATCCACATACCCCTCTCCACCTCTATAAAGCCTTCTAGAAGCCTCTAGATGAGGTCACCTAACTCTCTTCCTCTCCACATATTCCCCACCTCCTTATTTTATCCACACACCTCTCCCCTTTCTAGAATCCCCTCCACTTAACCCCCTTCCCCTCCACACACTCCCACCTCATCTCCTCCACTAACCACCTCACCCATTCCACACCCTTCCAACCTAGCCCACCTCCCTCATGCCATCTCCTACATAAACCCCCCTAACACATTTTTAGGGGGATAAGGCAAGAAAGCCAAGAAAAAAAAAGAGAAGAGAGAAAGGAAAGGAATGAAAGAGAAAGAGAAAGAAGAAGAAAGAGAAAGAAAAAGAAAAAAGAAGAATGACCAAACCACCACCAGGTAGGCCCTCTCTTCCCTCTCTGTTAGAGTTCAAAATACACTATTTTCATGTTGTAATGGGCTCACCTCTTCCAAACAATGGAATGAGACATGGGGGAGACAATCTGTCTCCCCCTTTTTTGCTGTTTTTTTATATGATACATGTTAAAGTAGCTCTTTTCATTTTATTTCTATAAGCTAGTGGGGTCAGTGACTTGCATTAGATGTAACTAACCCCTGTCTTTACCTCCATACCTAAAATGAGCAACAGAAAGTGGGAAAAGGTTCCAGGAATGGACCCCACTTCCTCCATTAAAACAGTGTGCTGAAACACTATTTTATAGAGCCAACCTGTGTGCATGATTTTTTTACCCCATTTGAAAAAATATTTCAGTTGAGTATTTTATTCCACTGTTAAGTTAATTATCATAGCTATGTAATAAATTTTGTTTAAGCTCATTCTATAATTCTAGCTATTTTTAATATATTTTTTAATTTGATGTATAGTATGCTATCTAAATTCTGAACTGTGATAGTAGTTCATCTTGTTTGGGCTATAACTTCCTATGCTTAATGAATCTCGGCTTAAAATTTTATATGAAAACTCCCAACGGACCCCCCAACTCCCCTGTAAAATTTGAGACCTATCCAATTTTGGGATTGCAAGATATGGGTCTGCCAACCCTAAGTTTATTGAAATACATGTGCTGTGTGCACAGAATTTTACATTTTGGAAAAATCCAAAGGTGGACCCCACCCATGTTCTAGGGGCTGGAAATTTTTTTGAACCCTCCTAGGGATGCCACTCACCTCCCGTAAAAGTCCCAGGGTCAGTGGACCACAGGAAGCTACTCAAAAGCCCTAGAAATAGTCACTATTTTTATAGGTAAAACACAATACACCTAAACTCTCACTATGTGAGAGATCTGGCATATCCTATTTCAAGCATACCCTATTTTTCAGGAGTACCAAACCAGAAAATCTCCAAATTGTCCCTAATCCCACAATGACCCTTGGCAGCCCCTGGACCTTCAAACAAACCCTAGAATGATCCCAAGTCCCTGACATGTCAGCAAAATGCAAAAATGGTTCAATTGGGTCAGTACACCTTATCTCCACCTCTGTGTGAGATTAGGCATATGTGAAGATCAGGCAAACCATGCTCTTTCAGGCGTACCCAGATAAAAAACCCTAAAACCACCCTTTACCCCATGCTAACTCTTGGATGGTCCACAACCCTTCCAAAATGCCCCAATAAGAGCCCCAGCTTGCTAACATATCAATAAGACCCCAAGAAGGACTAATTAGGTTAGTACGCCTGATCTCCACCTCTGTGAGAGATCATGCGTACAAATGATCAGGCATACTACCTTGAGATATGGTGTATTGACAAAAACCCAACCAAAATTCCTATATTTTTATTCACTGCTTAGTGAAAATGAAATGAAATGGTTACGTCAGAGGAGCTACCCTAAAAAGGTGAGTAATTGGGGTGCCTAACACCTTCCCCAATTACAACCAAACAGCTTACCCAGATGCCTAAAAACCAGACCAGTTTGAGAGTCAGCCCTAGGCTCAAGCGCCTAGCCTAGGCCCTGAAAAGCTCTAATCCTCCCTTTCTCTAGAAAGGAGGCAGGCGCCCAACCCCGCCTGTAAAAGGAACCCGAGTTGGTGGCGACTCCGAACAAACACCCTGAAGTGGGTCGCAGATTCCTTCCGCGATGTCCACACTTGGGATGAATCTTTTTGGCACTGGTAGTGTGGTGAACATCACAGATTTGATACAAAGATGGGATAGCAGTGTGGGGAGAGGGGATGTTGCAGGAATTGCTGGGTGTGTATGTAGGTCCCCTTGAAGGTTTTGGAGCTTTCACGCCAAAAGTGTTTGTGGAGGTTCTGGGTGAATGCTCGGTTGCCATAGTTGCTTGAGTGAGAGATCTTTCTTCCAGAATGTCTTGCTTGCTTGATCTTACAAGCTGCCCCAAAATTGAAGAATTATTAAAATGATTTTTAATTATTTGAAAGACAAAGAACATTCATCAAGAAAGCATGAAGCAAACAAAAGGATTTTTGCCCCTAGAATTTCATAATTATTGATAGGATTCATGTCCATTTGTTAACAGTACGATTTTTGAAATAAAACGTTGTACATATATATATACCAGAAGAGGTTATAAAAAAGAAAGGGGTATTTTTCCCATTATATCAGAGATGAAAATGTAGAGGATATAATCTAGATTAGGCGCCACGGGTCGTGGTGGTGGAGGTGTCACTAGTTCATAGCCTAAGGAGGATAATTATCCTCTTAGCTTGTGAACCTAGGATTGCATTTGTTGATCTTGTATAAAAGTTGTGCTACTACTACGTAGCATCTAAATTCCCAAGTCATCATGGGAAGCTCTGATGTTATTGAGCTCACTCTTTAGGGAGTAGATAAGCTCAAATTAGGTTTTGTTTCAACATTGAGTGTAGTCTTGCGAGACTTCGGCCTTGACACAGAAGCGTAACTCAGCTTCTAAGTAGGCCTTGGTTTGAGCACGTTGGATGTGCTTGTCAACTAAGTCCTGTAAGAATTTCTCATATTTTATTAAAGTATGATCAGGTTTCCTAAGAAGATGATACGTGTGGTGAATCAATGTAAGGCTTCTTGTTCGAAGAGGTAGACACAACAAGTGTGTCGACTATATAAGAAGCTATTGGCGAAGTCACTACCCATAAGCGGGTGACATAGCCTGGAATTTTGCAGATACAAGGGCCTGGTGCCAAGTAATCTATGTATGTGAGTCATCCCACAGGGTGGTCAAATGAGACCAGATAAAAGTGGGTGTTATATGATTCAGCTTGTATGCATCTTAAAAGACTATAGGGAAGTTAAGAAGATCTTTCCTGAGAGTGAACTATCGAAGGACGCACACAGGTACATAAGGGGTGCTCTGGAATACCCCTATGATAGTCACATTAGAGTGACCCTTGGAGAACAAGTGTGGAGAGTGTGCTTTGTGTGTCTTGCTTTGTTAAGTGACATGTTTAGGGAGCATACTGAATAATAGACTGTAACAGTCGGATGTCATGGCCTTGACCAGAAGAGGTCGAGTATTGGCATATGCCTGTGTGGGAGTTAAATTACAGATATGTGAGTGGGGAATGATGATGAAACAATTACATGTTCGTACTAACAAGCTTGTAAGAAAGATGGGCAACCATATAACCGATCTTGTTGATTTTGAGTACAATACGAGAGATCAGTAATAGTCTTAGATGTGATCCTGGGAGTTAAGGTCTTCTTGCCCCCAAGATGTTGAAAATGACTCTATTGATATGATGATGATAGATGTATGACAATAAGAGTTGTCTTAAGACACATAGAGTGAAAGCTTTGAACCTGATCGGGCCCAAAAAATCACCAAACCTCTTCCAACTTCTTCCTAGTAAGAGGTTGAAAGGAGGACGTATGTGTTCCCCTAAAGCTTCTTTGTGGAAAGAAGTTTTGGAGATGCCTAATGCATGAAAGTCTTTAAAGTGGTTAGGCTTGTGGATTGGGATCATAGCATCGATGCCGAGGCAATGTTCCCAATCCAAGAAAGATTCAAGCTCTTCAGTGGTAGGTGTGAACTCTTGTTCTCCGAAACGGAAAACAAAGGATGATGGATTTCAAAATGAGTTGGTTGTTTCTAAAATATGCCAATCCAAATTTATGTATGCTAGTGTCAAAGTGGTTCTAAGTTTGCTTTGGTCTATCCTGAATTTCTTGCTTTTTTTTCGGGAAAAGGGTAATTTGGACTTTCATAAAATTTATGGATGCCTATAGGTAGGACTTCAAAGATATGAATTTGAGATCCATGTCTTGACAACAAACTTAAGGAGAATGTCAAAAATATGATTTCTCAGCTAAAGGCAAAGTTTAGCAGGCATAGACCTGATGCCTGAATTTCATTTGTATGCCTGAATTTAATTCGGGCATGGGGTGCACGTCCAGACGATGGGCGTGGTTACAAGATTTAGAAGGCCTAGGAGCCTATTTTCATTGTTTCATTGTTTGAACAATCATAGACTGAGAGAGAGCTTCTTAAGAGACTTTCCTTAACCTTCCAAACTCAAAACATTCAACACTTAAACATGACAATGGCCCAAGGTAGATCATCGTGACACTTGCCCCTTCTCTCAGAATAGGAGACCATGCTATAGAAGAATCCAGTAGCGGACGGGGTAAGATTTTTATCTCTTTTTCAACTACAAAGTAATTTTCATTTATTTTAAAAAGGACTTTTGATCTCTCTTTTTTTTAGTTCTTTACTTGAGGTTTCATGAATTCTTTAAAAGTTTGCATTTGTCTTAGAAGCTTTTGGATTTGTAAAAATCTCAATGTTTAGATTATAAATTTGAATTATCTTTTGTTCATTTTGTGTTTAGAACTTGTTTAAGTAGCTTAGAGAAGTTATTAGACAGTTTTAACAATGATGTTAAAATGCCTTGACACCTGAAGCTCACAACTCTAAATAACAGGCGTAACGCCTAGATTTTCAGCCAATTAAAAATAAGCATTTGAGATTCGGGCATTGTGAAAAATTCAGGTGTTAGGTTTGAGACAAAAAATTTGCATTTTTTTATTGACATATTTGTAGTGCATCTTTGTACACAGGTTAAGGACAAAGCTGAGCGGCATAGATCATGGTCTAGAGTCAAGATCTTGTGGGAGTGCCTACATTCCAAGGTTCAGGCATGGGTGGTTAAGATGGGTTTTGGTCCATTCCTTACCTTGCCTATGCTAAAGGCAGACCAGGTACATATGATGGCATTTGCAGAGAGGTGGTCACCAGTGACCTGTGTCTTTTATTTACCCATGGGGGAGATTCGGATGCCCCCCATTGATTTCTACATGATGATGAGGCTTCCTATGGGTGGCACCCCTCCCTTGTTAGCTGATGAACTTGATTTGAGGATGGTGAGGAGATGTATCGGGCTTCAGCCCATAGAGTATTACAAGGGCACCAAAGATATCCTAGCCTTCTGGTTTGAGACAAAATATATCTAGGCCATAGATGAGAGTTCAGAGGAAGAGAGGGATTACTCCACTCAAACCTTCCTACTTTTCATGTTGACTTGGTCAGTCTTCTGTGCGAAGAGTGATAGGGTATACTTCTGGTCATTATTGGTGCTTGAGGACCTGAATAGAGTAGGGTCCTACAGTTGGGATAACTCCACCCTAGGGTGGATGTACTCCAACACAAGTGACGTATCGACTAGGCAGGGTTCTCTCATTTTCTTTGGATTGTGCTTCCTTTGGGAGTATACTTCTTTTAGGTTTATTTTATTTGATTTTTGTTTTTTTCATGTTTATTTATTTTACAGATTGACACTCAACTTCTTTGTAGGTGTGGTGTTACAAGCACTTTCCCCCTTTGGCTCCTGCATGGAAGAACAAGGAGATGTTCGCCTTCCCTTACATGGCAAGGTGGAAAGTTTCAAACACTTACCACAAGGTCCACAAGTCTATCTCCATCTTCCAACAAGACTTAGGCCTCTTGCTTACTCCTCAGGTAAGTACACAATTCTTTTTTGATTTATTTAAATGTTTATTTACTTTGAAATCATGATCTAGTTCCTATTATGCTTTGTGTTGGTTATATGGCATCGCTAGACTAGGTGAGTCTTGGAAAGGGACACTACTCTTGCTCAGACCTTGGCTTGGACTTAGTCTCATCAAAGCATCGTATTGATAGCTATTGACGAGGTCACTGAGTACCTCGGGGAGAGGTGTTGACTTCGAGTTGGGGTAGGAGTGGAGGATTTTGTGGTCCCGCATCTGCCCCTTTGGGTCATTGATATTGAGGGTGAGGCTAGTAGAGGAGAGATAGGTATTAATGCTTTGGTCTTCTTAGGTTAAAGCAGAGATTACAGTGAGTGGTGGGTCACTCAGTCTTGTAGGCCTTTAGGCAGCCCCATAAAGCCCCAGGTGAGTTTATTTTATTTTTGCAACTTTTGTTATATTTCATTCATTTTGTTTAAAACATTTGATGATGGTTTGACTTTTTGACATTATCAGGCAGCCGAGGCCTGACTCGCAGACGAACCCATATTTCCTACTAGAAGAGGAAAGAAGAGAACGACTCCTATGGTGGAACCTGATTTGGTAGGAGTGATACCTTAGGTGGTGATAGTAACCAACCTCAAGGGCAGAGTCAGTGAGGAGCCTTTGCCTGATGCTGAGCTTCTGGGGGAGTGAGTACCTCTAGAGACTGACACTGGTATGACTTAATTTATTTTAATAATGTTTATTTTAAAATTTGTAAATTTTAAGATGTTTGACAAAGTTGTGTACTTATTGTAGGTTTCGAGGGAGATGTACTCAAGTGACCTCCACAAGCTAGCAAGGTGTTTTGTGTTGGCATGACAAAGCACCAAGCACATTTGACATAGGTCTCGACCCTAAAGGAAGGGTATAAGAAAGACGTTGAAGAGGTGTCAAAAATCAGTTTTCTCTTTTTAAACAAAATCTCCTTTAATGACTCTAACACTGTTTTATTTTATTTTGCAGTTGTTGAGGTAGTCCTTGTTCTTGGGGCTAGAAATAGTGGTGAGAGAAATGCTGAGATGCCCCCTGCTGAGGTTGAGCTTGGTGAGCCTACGTGCTTAGGAAATGACGGAACTGTGTACTCCATATATGACAAAGGGGATGGATCATATTGCACAAGGTGTGGCTATAACTGCACCACTAAGAGATGCTGCTGTTCACTTTGGGATGGTCCACTCACGCTCTTGGGAGAAGCAAGGGGCGAGGAGAGAGAGATTCAAGGAGAGGATGGTTGACTTGGTAGCCAATCCTCCTACAGATGATGAGGGAGAGGATTATAGAGGATTTGATGACTTTTATTTATTTGAGGGACATGTACATGAACTTTTGATTGGGTTGTACATGTTAGCCCAGGTGATTTGAACTTGTTTGAGGATTTCTTTTATTTAGCTTTATTTGTTTGGAAAGATGTTTGAACATTAGATTGGTTATGTACATTTTAGTTTATTTGAGGATGTTTTTTACTCATTTTCTTTGCTTTTATGGTTTGATTCAATTGTGGAATGTCTACGCAACTTGTGCTATCGCATTACATATATTAAGCAAAAGGAGTGAGAAGTATTCAAATGTAGATAAGAAGGTAAAACTCAGACCTAATTATCTAAAAAATAATTTGGACTAGTTTTATAAATCAGACATGAATTCCTGGTTCTTTTAGCTAGATGAGTAAGCAATCAATCAAAATTCCAACAAACAATTCCTAAAGCTAGACCTCTAAACTATTGAGTGTAGCCTAATAACTCTAACCTAAAAATTACTACATATGCATGCTTCTTGAAATTCTAAAAGATGAAGTGTACCAGTCGAAACACCTCTTCGAAAAAGATCGGATCATAGAGTGGTAACTGGCTTGAGTAACTCGGAATGGCCACGCTGACAAAAGTAGCAGCTGCTCAAACGTTGTTCCCATCTAATGTTGGTCCATTGGTGGGTAATGACCTAGATAGGGTAAAATAAGAGTGATATATTGGTCCAATGTCGTGTCCTAGGACTCATTTTTTGCGAAATAGAAAATAATAGAGATGTGTTACATACAAGTTGTTTAAATGTGAGTTTTGATCCTACTAACTAATTCAAGCTGTCCTAGAACTATGTGAGCATGTTTTCTAACCTAAGCATGGCAATTTTGAATAGGTGTTAAAGATGAAGTGTTATCCTAACTAACTAATGGAGTGACCTAGGTTTAATCCAAAGCAAGTAGACATGTGAGCAATGTAGACAATGTAAACTTATATATAAACAATGTAAAACATATGTCTTGAAGATGTGATGTTATCCTAACTAACTAATGGAGTGACCTAGGTCTAGTCTAAAGTATATAGACATGTAAGAAATGTAAGCATGTAAACAATGCAAGCAAAGCATATAAATATATGAGAAATGTAGGTAGGGGGACAATGTAGGCACACAAGCATGTATATAAACAACTGAAAGCATATATTTAGCATTATTTAAAGACATGTACATGTAGAGATCAAACAGTCCCCAGTGGAGTCGCCATTCTGTGGACATCGGCGTTCAGGAGGGGTTTGGATGCCCCCGCCCGCTCGTGGTTTTCAGGTCCACTCTTTAGCGCATGATGCCAGTGCGTGAAAGGTCGCTAACCCTTTTACAGAAGAGTTAGGCATTTTCTGGAGTCACCACCAACTCAGGGTTAACCGATGAAGTTGGACATTGG
This sequence comes from Platanus orientalis, assembly GCA_025762735.1. Lineage (NCBI taxonomy): Eukaryota > Viridiplantae > Streptophyta > Magnoliopsida > Proteales > Platanaceae > Platanus > Platanus orientalis. The sequence goes on from JAOXJP010027239.1 coordinate 10,117, forward strand.
TTCTCCTCTTCGGATGAAGAGGAGAAATCTAGACCTTGGGGTCTAGGGGTTTGACTCTTTGTACTGGTATGAGTTCTTGAGATTTAGGGTAAGTTGTTTAATTGCATTTGGGAAAGGTGTTGAGCACCTCAAATACCCACCTTTTTAGGGTGGCTTCTCTCATTCATACATGTTTTAAACTCTACTAAAGTCCATGCTTGTTAAATATAAATTTATTGGTCCAGACCACCCCCGTGGTGTGATCATTACGGCTGTACCTGAGACATAGTCTCAAGCTGCCTACATACCCGATCTTATGGTTCAATGTGATCCTAGGGTTTTGTTGAGATCAAACTAGATGTAGTTCTGGGGGTTTGTTGTGTGTGCCAATCTCGGTAGCCAAGTACGTCTAATTGTGAGAGTGATGTAGGGTAGACTCATTTTAGATTATTTGTATACTTACAGAGTACTCCATGCTACTGCAAAATGTAGACAAGATAGCTAAATGGGGTTCAAGACTATGTTGTACCAATTTGCATGGTTTTGAGAACCTAACTAGGCCATAGCAAAGTCTTACGGTCTTTGGGTCGTGAACCATTGTGATATGACCCTAAGGTAAGGTGAATAACATAAAAAGGTCAGGACGGGTTGAAATGTAGTGAACAGGTAGATTGACTCAACTTGGTCGTGCTGACATAACAGGCACTACTCAAGTGTTGTCTCCCAGGTAAAGTTCGGGTATCTGATACACTTGAAAATTACAAGTGTATAATGAACTGTACTATGATAAATAGGAAAGCTGAAAGAGATATTTGAAATGAAGGTATCCTAAATTATAAACAGGGCCCATAGAAGTGCCTAAGCACGTGGATGAATCTCGAGATGTTAATTGTTTATGTATAGACTTTAGAAAAGGCTAGGGTTCACTGGGGTGGGTCCCAGATCCCAACACCTGAATTTTTCTAATGCCTATAATTCCTGTCAACACCTAAGTTTTAACTGATTAAAAATTAGGTGTTGGGTTTGGACACTCTATACTTCAGGAGGCATATCCCTCTCCACAAAATTCAGAATTGAGCGTAGTCGGTCAATTTAGAAAATTGAGAGAGAGATCTTTCCAATGATATATAATAAGCCTATACTTGCCTAACGCCTATTTTCCAAACTGACCCCTATTTAAGCTGTTAACGCTTATTTTTTAGGATTTGGACAGTTCGTACTCTGGAGGGCAGATCTCTCTCCAGAAAATTTTGGATTTGGGTGTGGTTGGTCAATTTGGAAAGTTCAGAGAGAGATATTTTCAACCACATATGATAAGCCTATACTTTCCTAATGTCAGTTTTCAAAATTGATGTTTGTTTAAGCTGTCAACGTTCATTAAAAAACAAGCATTGGGTTGAACAATCTGTGTTCCGGAGGGCATACCTCTCTCCAGAAAATTCAAATTTGGATGTGGTTAGTCAATTTCAAAAGCTGAGAGAGAGAACTTTATAGCAATATATAATACATATATACTTTCTCAATGCTTGATTACCCAAAAGCCAATTTTCCCACCAACGCCTGTTTTCTAATAGAATAGAAATTAGGCGTTGGGTTGAACAGTCAGTGTTCCGGGGGGTATATCTCTCTCCAAAAAATTCAGATTTGGGTGTGGTTGATCAATTTGGAAAGCTAAGAGAGAGAACTTTCTAATCATATATAATAAGTCCATACTTGGTCTGATACTAGATTGCCATACGCTAGGTTTTCCAATGCCTATTTTCTAATTCCCTTAGAAAACAGGCATTAGGCCTGGGAGCAAAATCCAGCAGCCCTTCTTCAACCATTTAGACCCCTTAGGGGTGCTAAAAAATTCTAAAATTTAGTATGCTAGCAAGAAGTACATATATGAACAACAAATAAAACATTTGGCTCAAGATCATGCACATAAAATTCAAAATAAAATCAACAAATATTCCCCAAAACTAGGTCTCAAAAGATCCATTTTTTGGGGTTTATTTAGGGGGCCATGTTGAGGCCTTCCACAGCTCAATAAATTATGAAATTAAATACAGAATATCCCATATATGTCTAATCTAACATAGTAAAATTTGGGCTGAAGAGGCTCTCTAACAAAATCACACAAAAATCAACACCAAAACCGGTCAAAAATTAGAGCAAGATAGAGGCTGTTGAGCCTCTACCTTGTAACGGACTTAGAACAGTGCTCTAGAATAAATTGGGCAGCATTATAGTTACTAAATGATACAAAATGAAGTCTAGAACATGGGTAGGGGTTAGGTTTAGGCTTACCTTGCCAAGGGTTGGGGGTGAGCTTCACTTTTCCTCTTTTCCTTCCTCTTTTTCTTCTTTGGTTTGCGGTTTATGGTGAGATTAGAGATAGAGATGGAGGGGATCAAGGGTGAGGATGATCCTTATCTTAAATTTAGTGTAAGGCTATAATTTAATCTAAAACCTAATGGGTGGAGGGCTAGGATTAAAGCATGTGGGAATAAGGTGGAGGGTTGAGATTAGGTTGACTGCAATGAAATGAATGGTGGGGATGGGTTTGTGTTTGTTTGACATAGATTGGTGAGGTGGAAGGGGGTATAGGAGATGCCCTTTGAGGCAACACCATTTGTCACCATTTTCAAAGGTATGAGTGTTAAATGCTAAATAGGGGGAGGTGATGTGTCCTTTAGGGATTTGAAACTCACCTAGGGGATCTAAGGGAGGTGTATGAGAAAGAGGATTAAGAGATTTCAATCTAAGGGGTGTAAAGGATTAGCCAAAGATAGGAATGCATTAAATGCAAAATATCCTACTTTATCTAATCCTCAAATAATATCCTGATTTCTGATTTTTAGAACCCTATCATTGCTGTCACTCCATGTGAGCTCCTGTACTCTGATGTTGACCCAGTCAGTGTCATTTTCAGATGTTCCAGTTGCTCTGATCGCTTCAATTCAGTCAGAACCAAATTATGAAAAGGGTAAGGGGGTCAAATCAGGGTTTTTTTGCCAAAAAAGCTCTCAAATGCAATGTTGAAAGGAAAAATGGTCAAATTGATCTTAAGGGGGCCTAGGGGTAGATGCTCTTAGGTCCAGGTGGTTCACAGCTTCTAACTGTGTAGGATTACGATACCTAAGCAGGAAATTAGGTCAAAAATGATTTTTTGAGCGGTTTGACAAAATTGCATAGGAGATGCTGCTAGTTTTTCTATAAAATGTCACATTGGGTCATATCTGGGGGATTCGAAGTTCGAGGAGTCTCACGGTACAGAAGTTGACAGATTGGCTGTTGGATTCCCGGGCAACTACTAGGAGCTTTTCGAAGCAAAATAGCTTGAACAAATTAGGTTTATGTAGCTCCCTGAAGCTAGGTAGAATTGAATGGTAAATCATTCCCTGAATCAGGGATTCGTGAAATGCTTTATTGAGGACAAGGAAGATTTTGAGAACATGGCCTTGACCTTACTACATTCTGAGCTTGGGAGAACTTTTGAGGGCATTTCCCGTGCCAAATACAGACAAAACATGTTTTTTTCGGGTTTAGGCAGAAATGACTGTTTGGACCCTAGATTTTCTATAAATTAGCATGAATCTGATAGTTTCATGGCCTTGAATTTACAGTGTTATGGCCACTAACTATCTGAATTTTTGATTTTCGGTGCACTCTAGGGAGTCGTTCGAGCACCTGATTTTTAGACCTGATTTTTCACATTTTTTGGAGTTTTTGAGGGAATCTGGGCAAATAGATTTTACAAAAGCCCTGGCTCAATAAACAACTTTTCGAAGGCCTCACAATTCTAAAGAAATGGACACCGAATGATCCTAATTCTGATGCTTGGAGCGCAATCTGGCTCTAAAAGAGTGAAAAGTGGAAAAAGAGCTTTTTGACCTTTTACTAAAGATTCGAGAGTTTACAAAGATTTGAGACTTCGAACTTCATATCTCAAACCTGAAGATTTGAAGCTAAGACTGAGGCCTAAGTATGGCCACTGACTTTTCTGGATTCGGAGATCGGATGAATCTCCGAGGGTTTTGCAAGGGTCATTTCTTGGTCAGGGTTATCATAGATTGAGAAATTAGCTGTTGTCGTTCTTGAGCAATGTCTGACCTGTGATGAGTCCTTTGAAGAAGAGAGACTCAAGGGTGCATAGGTTTTGAAATTACACCATTTGGACCATAAGAGAGGCTCCATGGATCCTTTGAGGGTCTAGGGGTCATTTTCTGAGTAGAAAGGGTAAAATGGTAATTTTTCACCCGATGGTCAAAAAAGGTGAAAATATGAATTCTTTGCCTATGATGCTTCATGACAAGAAAGCTTATGTAGGCTAAGAAATTCAATGATCTGGATGACAGATAGTGAGTATTGAGCTTTTGAGGGAAGAAGGGTAAAATGATAATTTTTTCAACTATGATGCTTTACTGGAGAAAGGCTTATAGGAGGTGAAAAATTTACTCATGACTTGAATGGAGTTCTAAAATATGGAGCCTCAAAGTCCCAATGGTGCTTTTGAGTGAAATTAGAGTTTTTCCTAAAATGGTGCTTTTTAGGCTATAATTAGATTTTTTGACTAATTCATTTGTGACTGGAACATCTTGAAAGACTTCTTTGAGAATGCCTAACTTCCTAGAGTCCAGGTTTGCTCTTCCTAAGCCAAGGGTGCTTAGAGTCTTGATGCCTAAATGCTGTTATGCTATCTTTATGCTATCACATGACCCGAGTCAAAATTTGGGTGTTGACAGATGACCCCCTTTGGTATGTGTGGTTGTGCCATACATAGCAAAGGAGGAGGTTCCCTAATTTTGACTTGGGCGAGATAATACTTCTTCCTTGCATGTAACTTATGGATATTGGGTGGGTTGTTTTGAAAAAACGAAATAATTTTGGCTCTGAGAAATAATTGTGGGTTGAAACTTGTCCTTGACTTGCGGGTTAAGATTTTAGAAAACGTTTGCTTTTTAAAATGCCTTCTCGAATGGAGAGTCAAATCGTTTGGTGTTTTGCAAATAAGTTTGGAGGTATCCTATTTTGAAATGAGTATCAACCAATAGAGAGGGGCTCGCATTTTGAAAAGATGGGCTATTCATGGATTTTTCTGCAATATAGGATAGTTTTGGTTAAGAAAATGAGATGGGCTAAAGTTTGTCCCTGACTTTGGAGATCAGGGTTTTGAAAAATGTTTTCTTTTCCAAATGCTTTCTTAAATTGAGAGAACTCTTTCGATATTTTACAAATGCCTTCAAGATTATCCGAGTTTTTTAAAAAAATGGGTGTCAACCGAAAGAGAAACTCTCTTGTTTTGAAAAGGATGGGCTATCCATGAATTATATGCAAGCAATTAGTACTTTCTTTAACTACTTGAGTGTTACTGTTAGCATATATGCTGCATCGGGAGACATGTAAGTCATCAACATAGAGCGCAACTGCTTGAAAACATTGCAGAAAATTGATCATGCAAAAGCTATAAATCAAGCAAACAATATAAAGCTTAAGAATTACACAAAGTTAGTAGAATAGACACTTTGTATGAAAATTGCTAAACACGTAGTTGCTTTGGAAAATTGTTGAGTATATAGAAAAGTTGTGCAGGACATGATGGATGAAACAAAGAGTTGTTAGTCATGTTAATTGTTGGCTAAATGTCACTTGCCTCCCTTTTAATGAGTTTGCATTTGGTTGTGTTTTGCTATTTCAAGTGAAAATCTTATTGATGATTAGAAGATTACATGGTGAGTTGCTGAAATTGTTAGAAGATTTTTTAACGACTTTTTCAAAGCCGAGAGGTTTATTTGACGACCCTTTTTTTGGTCAAATAATTCATGACTCATGTTAAGCCAAAAGAAATGACTTGACGACCTTTTTCTAAGGTGGAAGATTTATTTAATGACCCTCTTCCGAGTCTAACAATTCACGATCCATGATTAAGTCAAGAGAAACAACTTGAAAACCTTTTCTAAGGCAGAAGATTTATTTAATGACCCTCTTCTGGGTCCAACGATTAGCAAGAAGCAGGATGATGAATGAGGGTAAATGATGAATTCAATGAGATTGAGCTCAATGAATTTGAGGTTGAGAGTGCTATGTATTGTTCATGATGACCTTTTAAGGGTTCAAGTCATGAAAATGGTAATATATAGTCTTCTTAGAAATGCTATATATTATTCATGACAATCAAGTTATGAAAATGGTAATATATAGTCTACTTGGAAATACTATATATTATTCATAACGATTAAGTCATGAAAATGGTAATATATAGTCTTCTTGAAACTGGTACATATTATTCATGACAATCAAGTCATGAAAATGGTAATATATAGTCTACTCTTGCTGGGCCAACAACAACAACAACAACAACAACAAACAGCCTTATCCCAACTGTACTCTTGCTGGGCCGTGCATCACAATTTGGGGGCCGTGAATGGCTATTTGTTAGGCCATGAATGGCAATTTGGGGGCTGTGAATGACTATTTGTTGTGCCGTGAATGGCAATTTGGGGGTCGTGAATGGTTATTTGCTAAGCCGTGAATGGCAATTTGGGGGTCGTGAATGGCTGTTTGCTGAGCCATGAATGGCTATTTACTGGGCTGTGAATGGCAATTTGGGGGCCGTGAATGGTTATTTGTTGAGACGTGAATGGCAATTTGGGGGCTGTGAATGGCTATTTACTGAGCCCTGAATGACAATTTGTTGGGCCATGAATGGCAATTTGGGGGCTGTGAATGGTTGTTTGCTGGGTCGTGAATGGCTATTTGCTGAGCCATGAATGGCTATTTACTAGGCTATAAATGGCTATTTGCTAAGCCGTGAATGGCTATTTACGTAGTCTGCTTGGAAATGCTACATATTATTCATGACGATCAAGTCATGAAAATGGTAATATATAGTCTACTTGGAAATGCTATATATTATTCATGA
>JAOXJP010027250.1:0-17002 GCA_025762735.1 Platanus orientalis
AATCATCTTGTGGGGCTGACAAAGGTTGATTGATGTTATAAATAGAGTAAAGAAAGGAACCAACAACTAACACATTTTGCGGGACAAATCATCCATCCATCCGTCCAAAGTTCCAGAACGGCATTAAAAGAAGAAACAAAGGAGAGTGAGACAACTATCACGGTTCACAAAACCATAAATAGAGAGAGAAAACAAACCAAAAGGCGTGTCCCTTATAACTCATAATCTCTTAGCTCCCAACTATAGGAATCAGAATGCCCGCAAATGATGGAGTTCAAACTCCCTAATCTTAGCATTGTTATTGCTTCTCTTCTTCTAGCCCGCCCTTGGAAACTTGTCTCATCTTCTTCTCCTCCTCTCCTTTTCGGATAGATTCGCGTACCGACAAATGTCCCTCCTCCTCCTCCTCTTCTTCTTAATTTCCATTAATGGGTTCTCTCTGGTTCCCGCATTTTACCATGACCCATCCAGTACAATGCGGTTTGAGTTGATCCACAGACATGCACCCGAGCTCTCGGGAAAGACATTGGGGGCACCAAAAACTTGGTTGGAACGCGTAAACGAGCTGGCTCACAGCGATAAGCTTCGTATCCAAATGATCTCCCAGAGGGTGGATCAAAGAAGGAGGACTGCAGAGGTTCCGGGCCAGAGTTCGTTTGGAATTCCGATGACCTCGGGAAGTTATGCCGGGACGGGTCAGTACTTTGTTTCGTTCCGAGTCGGGACGCCGGCACAAAAGTTCCTGCTTGTGGCCGATACTGGGAGCGATTTGACTTGGATGAATTGCAATTTCCCTTGTCACAGATGTCCGAGGAGAGTACGTCGGCGAAGGATCTTTCATCCGGAGCATTCGTTTTCGTTTAAAACAATTCCATGCGCGTCGCAGATGTGTCGGTTTGATCTGCAGAATTTGTTTTCTCTGACTCTATGTCCGACGCCGGTGGCCCCCTGCGCGTATGATTTCGGGTACAACTGCTTTCCACTCTTCTTCTAAAATGTGAAAATTTTCCCACTCTTCTTCTAAAATGTGAAAATTTCCCACTCTTTAAACAAATCTGCATCCGGCATCCTCTGCACGCAATGTAGGGTGTTATGGTGATTTCACCCTCCTTTTGCTGGCTGTTTCTTTCTGGTAGACTCATGATTGGGTTTGGGTCCGTCGGTCCGCAAGGATAATTTCGCAGAGGATCCCGGACTCAAATTGGACAAAGAAACTCAGTTAGCTGTCTCGGATATAATTTTAGCAAAGATGGTTAGAAGGCAGGATTGAGGCCCTTGACAGTCTTCTATACGGCAAGGCCATGGAGGGTTGAGGTCCTCCTCCGATCCCAACTTATTTTTACTGTATATGTGGGTGGGTAGATCTAATAATTAAAGCTATGAATCTCCAACAAATAAGAGCGAGATGATCTCATTAGTCATGATAGTCATTTTGAATAATTTCCGAGTGACATTTTGATCATAAGCTCCAAAGAATTCATAGCCTTTTTTTTTTTTTTTTAAAGTGACATAGGTTTCTTGCATTATTAATTAATATTTCCTCTCTTTGTTGGTTCGTTGCTGTATTCATTCAATGGGAAAAAAGAGAGTAAATTGTTAGTTCTTGTCGACATGCCAGTGTTTTTAGTTTGACCCAGGAATACTTCCCCCCTCCCTCCACTCGGTGACAACTCGTACCACCGCGCGAGTTGATTGATTTGAGTTTTATTTGGACAAGTTGGTGATTCTAAAAGAGAAAGAAAGAGTAAGTAGGGGTAGGGGCCAAGAGGGGTTAGACTCATGATAGGAATCAAATTTTTACTGATCATGAATAGGCGAGCTTAAAACATAATTGTATGCTTCTTTTTTATAACTGGGTTATTGTCTGATATTTTGAATATATATTTATATATAGTTACAAAGACGGGTCGTCAGCCCAAGGCTTCTTTGCCAACGAATCCGTGACAGTTGGCCTTATGAATGGTCGGAAGATGAAACTCCATAACATGTTGTTGGGGTGCAGCAAGACTTTCCAAGGCGGTTCCTTCCGTACAGCAGATGGTGTATTGGGGCTGGGCTTTAGCAAGTACTCGTTCGCCGTAAGAGCCACACAGAGTTTCGGTGGCAAGTTCTCCTACTGCCTTGTAGATCACCTGAGCCCTCGGAACATCTCAAATTATCTCACCTTCGGCAACAGCCATGCCGCATTGCCGGATATGCAATACACGCAGCTCTTCACAGGCGTGATCGACTCTTTTTATGGTGTCAATGTGGGCGGCATATCTGTAGGTGGTGTGATGTTAAGGATTCCAATGTATATATGGGATGTGTTTGGGCAAGGAGGAATGATTGTTGATTCGGGCTCCACCTTAACATATCTGCCGGAATTGGCGTTCAGGCCCCTTATGGACGCATTGAAGTTGCCATTGCTAAGATTGGAGAAGGTGAAGATTGATATCTTCGAGTTTTGCTTTAACAGTACTACAGGATTTGACGAGGCTATGGTGCCGAGATTAGCGATCCATTTTGCGGACGGAGCTCGATTGGAGCCACCGGTGAAGAGTTACGTGATCAAGGTGGCAGACGGGGTAAGGTGTCTGGGGTTTCAGACAATTCAATGGCCTGCTACATCCATACTTGGGAGCATAATGCAGCAGAATCATTTGTGGGAGTTTGATCTCCTTAGAAATAGATTGGGTTTTGTTCCATCCACCTGTGTTCACAGCTGATTCAAAGTTTTGATGCCTCTGATTCATCATGAACTTGCTATTGTAATTCTTTTCATCTTTTTCTTGTTCAAATTTAATTAATGTGTGTTTCAATATTTGAAGATATATGTCATATTAATATACTCGATCCATTTTAAGTTTAAATCTTAAAAAATCCAAATTTTTTTTTTTTTTTTTTTTTTTTTTTTTTTTGTGAGTCTTCAAGTCCGTGGGTTCCTACTTCCTATTTACCCAATAGAACAAAAGTCCGTGGGTTTCAGACCCGCCTGGTCGACTCAACCGAGTCATAAAAGATGATATGATATATTTATTAACAACCAGAGTGGTGGTTGTTGAGGAGTTCCTATCTGCCAGCCTGATTAATTCTGATGAACACAATGATATGGGTGGGACCCATTTACAGTTTCATTGAATGACTTGTGGGCCCCACCATTCTACTACTGACGACACAGGCAATGAGGAGGACAAGACGCAATTGGATTGTTTTGATGTGCAGCAGCCCTTAAAAAAGTTGTTATGAGCCAAATAATCAGCTGTGGTCTGTACACAAAAGCCCTATGTTCATGCTACAAAAATCTATAAATAAAAAAAAAAATAAAAAAAAATTTGTTTCAGCTAATCCGTCCTACGTGAATGTCTTTGTTTTTTGGTATATACCAAGAAGATGTATGTGAGAACGAATCTCGTGAGAACCGTGAAAACTGCATCAGAGGGGTTGACGCATCAGCACTGAAAAGTGATGTGCACTTTTTGGGGGGCACTTATCACTTTTTTGAGCTGATGCGTCCGTACCCTGATGCCGTTTTCACAATTCTCACAAGATTTATTCTCACCTAATTTTTAGTGCTTAAATTGATCAAGTTGTGGATCCAACTTCAATGTTTGATACGACGTGGTTACGTGTTACAGTTTGTGATATGACCTTTGCTTTTTCTACTAAATACATGCGAGGATTTTTATTTTTATTTTTTTTAATATCCCTTAAGAACGTTTCCTTCCCGTGATTGGAAAATGATGGATCTAATGACGTGTAAGCATGGATTTTATTTTATTTTTTATTAGAGAAAAAGTTCTTCTGACTTCTGATTATTAGATTATTGGGACCCACTGGCAACACTAATTGTTGTAATCTTTCTATCAATAAAAAACCAATAATGAGCCTACCAAAAAAAAAAAAAAGAGAAGCCAATAATGCAGGTTTGTCCAAGAATGGTGGCCTATGGATGTTTCTTCTCTTACAAACCGTAAGTACAATTTATAAAACTCAAATGCAGATGAAATGAATTCTTGCGTGGCTAAAAGATGTTAGTGGCCCTCTGTGACCACGCCACAGACTGACAGGTAGTGTTTTTGAATTTGGTGCTTTTTTTGTAGGCACTTACATTTGATTTGAACACTTTTTTTTTTTTTTTAATGCTTTTAACCCTATGAACCCCCACATGGTTACACAAACTTTTGGTCACTTAAGATTTTTTCTCATATTCAATACTAATTTATATGTGACCAAGTAGATTTGAATCATCTCCAGTCTTAATGGGAGGGTACTGAATATGGATGCAAGTATCCAAATTATTACCCAAATCCGGTTCATTTTTGTATTCGTTTAAAGCAAATATGGATATATATACATGTATCCGTTTCGATTAGATATCCATCCGTTTAAAAAATAGCTTATTATAAATAAACCAAATACAGATATATATACATTCATTTCGACTAAATATCTGTATTCGTTTATATATATATATAGTCATATTATAACACTGTAAGTTACTTTACTTTATAAATACCATTGTAGGTTATGTTGCATTAAACCTTACCTAACGGATACAAATATTTTAACCTAACTTAATGAATTTGTTTAATCGGATATTTTTGTATTCGAATCTGATATTCGACTAACTTAATTAATGGATACGAATATGAACCGATATTTTTCCAATTCAATTCAATATCCAGTCGTTTAAAAAAATCCAATTATAAATGAGCCAAATTTAGATATACTAATATCCACATCGAATCCGCATCATTCACATCCCTAGTGCTGAACACAATGTCTTGAGAAAGGGTACCTTGAAAAAAACACGTACTTATTTCCTACATATATTTTGTATAACACCTTTTGATTCGTGTATTTACCGAGACACCCTTTCCTTAGGCATCATGCCACGCATTGATTGGTTTTGATTCGGGTAAGCAATTGGGGTGGGCCCAATTGGCATGCCACCTACCAAAGTACCATACCATATTAAAATTGTATATCAATCTTATAAGATAAACCAGCTAACCCACTCGACTTTTTTTGGTCCAATGGATCAATCGTTTTAAGTTTGTTTTAAAAGCATTGATGTAAAACAATGATAATAAAATACAAATAGGATATGGAAATTAGCAATAAATACCATCGAAATATTAAGTAATTCATTATTTCAATTCAATATCAACAAACAATAATCAAAATTTACAAGTAATAACACAAATTATTAGTAAAATTAACAAGAAAGAAGTAGAGTTAGAAGGCTCTCATTACTTTGTTGAGGTGTGTCGGTAGGCATTGTCCTTAACTATATTTGCCGCCCTTTATTTTGATGTAGTTGGACTTCCCTGCAACTATCTTAAGAGAAAGAGAGAGATATTTTTTAAGTTATCCAAAATGTGTGAATGATCCTTCATTTTATAGATGAAGAATAGACACTTTTAATTGTGTATATAGACATCTCTGACATCCTTTCGCTTAATCAGTCGTATATTGATGTTAGCGAACACTCCGTACTTTTTTCTATGAATAATCATGAGTTTTTGCAACAATTATTTTTGTATGATCTACACAGTTCAATTGATCAAACCTATTTTGATTGATCGAAATGGTTCAATCGATCAAAATGACTTCTTCAATCAATCGAGCATAATGTTGTTTAAGCCTTGATAAATTTGATCAATCAAGGAACTCTTCGATTGATTAGTCTTTTCGATCGATCGAATCTACAAAGATCCATTATTTTGAATCTTCAATATATGCAACAATCCTCCCACAGATTCAATATATTTAAAACAATTTAATTTGGATTTGAACAAGCAAAAAGTGAATGTAGTGGTGTCTTTTGAACTTTAAACCGATACTTAGAATACACAGGATAGGGTTTACTGGAGCCTAGTAAAGTAACTCTTTTGAATCATTCTCTACTTATATAAACTTGCTCAATCTATAACCTATATTCAATTTCCTCAAACATTATTATTTTATATGGCTTGCCACGTTTTGGCCTTGCATCATTCTTGGTTTTCATGAGTACTCTAGTGAACTTGCCCAAGTTCTAATAGGAAGTAGCCACACTTTCACATTTATATAGGTGAATTCATCATATGTGAACTGCAACTAATCGCACTACCCATAGGCTGTGAATTTATTAAGAGTAAACTTAACCCTCAATAACGTTGTAGTTTATGCACTATCTACACCATAGAAAGGGATAAAGAGTTCAAACTCTCTATTGACAGTGCTTTACAAGTTATCAAATGACTTGTTATTACCCATTTGAAACTACATCATGAGATCTCTAATTACATAGGTTGGGTTACCATTGCATTTAATTCATGATTGGGCTATCAATCTCATCCCCTTTTATGTATCTTTCACCACTTTTTCATCAAATGATTTTGTTAGAGGATCAACCAAATTCCTTTTTAACCTTTCAAAGTTTAGTGATATAATCACACTATTTAACATTCTTCTCACAATATTATGCCTTAGGTGTATATATTTCTTCTTTTTTATTGTACGTACTATTTTTATCTCTAGTTATAAACACTTAGTTATCACAAAGTATTAACATAGATTGGACTGGTCTATTCCATAATGGAATATATACTAAGAGATTTTTCAGCCACACAACTTTAGGTTTTGCATTCTCGAAGACAATGAACTCAGCTTCTATTGTTGAATGTGCTTCACAAGTTTGCGTAGTTGATTTCTAAGAGACTTGACCTCCATCAAGAGTAAACAAATATTTGCTCGTTGATTTGGTATCCATTGTATTAGATATTCAAATTGCATCATAGTATCCTTCTATAACTGGAGGTATACCACTGTAACATAAGCTATAGTCATTTGTAACTTTTAAATATTTACATAATCTGATTATTGTGAACCAATGAGTTTTATTAGGATTATAGGTATATCTACTCAATCTACCCGTGGCACATGTTATGTTAGGTCTAATACAATTTGAAAAATATGTCAAATATATTATAACTCTAGCATAATCTAATTGTGGTACTAGTCTCCCTACATTTTCCTTAAGTCTATGCTAGAATCATATGAAAACACTGGATTACTATCAAAATGTCTAAATTTTCTTAATTTTTTTCTACATAGTGGTGTAACTAATTTAACGTTAATCCACTATAATCTCTTAGAGTTTTAATTCCTACGATTACATCAACTTCTCCAAAATCTTTCATATCGAATTTTGATGAAAAAAAGTTTCTTTATTGATTTGACTACTTTTAAGTTTGTCTCAAATATTAACACATCATATATATAAAGATAGATAGTTACCCTAATCTCCAAAAAAATTACTGTATACACATCTATCTTATTCGTTTATTATGAATCCATTTTATGTTAAAGGAGTATCAAATTTTTCGTGTCATTGTTGAAGTGTTTGTTTAAGTCCATATAAAGACTTAATTAATCTACACACCTTATGTTCTTGTCCTAGTACTATGTAACCTTTAGGATGTTTCATATAAATTTCTTTCTCTAAATCCCCATTTAAAAATGATGTTTTGACATCTACTTGATGTATAATTAACTTATGATTTGTAGAAATTGTAAACAACACTCTTATTGTTGTAATTCTTATCATATGAGCAAATGTGTCAAAGTAGTTGACAACTTCTTCCTGTCCACATCCTAAAAGTACTAATCTAGAATTAAATTTGTTTATTATACCATCTAGTTTTAGTTTCATTCTAAATACTCATTTACAACCTATGAGTTTAGTACCTTTTCGTAATTCCACTATTTTTCAAATATGAATAACTATAATAGACTTTAACTCACTATATATTGTCTCTTTTCAGAAGATTGCATTTGGAGAGCTCATGAATTCTTTATAATTCTTGGGATCATTATCAACAAAATAAATGAAATAATCATCTTCTAGGTGAGTTGTCTTCCTAATTCTTTTACTACGATGAATCTCAGATATATCCTCATATTACTTTTTCTTCTATTTTCTTCTTTGTTTATGTTTTCTAAACTGTTAGATGGTCTACTTTTCATACAAAATAAATCTTTAAAGAATTCGGCCTCTTTTACCTCTATTATTGTATTTGGTTTTAAGATATTATTTTATGATCTTATAACTAAGAATCTATATGCAACACTAATTGTATATACCCTACAAGCACACAATCATAAGTCTTTAATCATAATCTTCTTTTCTTAGGTTCAGGTAAACCTACTTTGACTAGACATCCACATACTCTTATACATTTAAGATTTGGTGTATGTCATTTCCACAACTTATAGGATTTTACCAGTTTTTCTATGTGGGACTCTATTTTGTATATGATAGGTTGACAATATTGTCTTCCCCTACATATTCATAGGCAACCCTGAATTAATTAATAATGCATTCATCATTTCAATAATAGACAAACCTTTATTATTATATTTCAAGTTGGCTTAATTTAATTTTTTGCTACTCCATTTGATTCAGTAGTGTATGGTGTAATGGTTTCATTTATTATACCGCTGCTCCCACAATAGTTCCTTTATGAGGTTGAGTCATACCTCCCCTATCATTTCTTAATCTTTTGATTTTTCTATCTATCTGATTTTCTTTCTTATCTTTATATTTGATGAATGCATCTTTAGCTTTATCTTTTGTTCTGAAAAGATGAAGTTTTATGAATTAAGAATATTCATCAACAAATACTATATAGCAATATTTTCCTCCTCTAATCGTAGTGTTTTTAAGATTCCCTAAGTCACTATGAATTAATTTTAAAAGTTCACTTTTTCTTTTAACTGATTTATATATTTTCTTAGTGAATTTTGATTTAACACAGATTTCACGTTTTTCTAGTTCATTATTACTTAGGTTAGGAATTAGTTAAACTTGTTTTAACTTATTGATATAAGTTTGATTTATGTGTCCTTGTCTACCATGCCATAAATCTATTGAGTCTACTATGTAAGCCGAATAAGAATTAGATTTTATTATTTATGAAACATTAAGTACATACAACCTGTAGTACAATATCTATTTTCAAGAAATACATTATTTTTAGTTAGTATTAATTTCTCAAACTCAAACATCAGTTTTATTCCGGTTCTTTCAAGTAAGCTACTTGGCATAAGGTTACATCGAATGTCCTTCACATACAACTCATTGTTCAATGCTATGACATTTCAAAAGTAAATTTAGAGAAGCACCTTTTCATTGCCGGTAATAGGTAAAGTTCTTGAATCTCCCAAGTACACTACCTCCATCACTTGTTAGAGTGTAGAAGATGAATGTACTCCTATCACTGAATATATGCTTGGTAGTTTAGTGTCTATGTAGTCCTTTGTATTATTAATCATATTTTCTTCAGTGACAATCCTGCTATCGTTTCTATCTCTGTCAGATTCACCTTATTCTTGGTTTTTCCTTTGTTCTTTCAATATTTACAAAATACAACTTTATAGTCGAAAATTTTTTTAAAAAATTTTCAAATCTTTTATTTTCATAACTCTCTCCATGCTTTTCTATTAAATTGGCTTATGAGATGGATTTATTAACCTTTTCTAATTGAACTTGATCTTTGTTTATCTGTTATATTTTTATGGTAATAATTATTTTTTTAGGCTTCTATTTTTTCTCTTTTGTTTAATATTATTTTTTAATCTTTCCAAGATGACGACAACTTCTCAATAAGTAATGTAGCAACAAGTGATTCAAGAAAAATCACATTTTCAGTGGCCAAATCATTGAACATTAATTGAAACTCATCTAATTGAGAAGTTACTGATTTATCTTTTGTCCTTTTGAAATTCAAAATTTTTTCAACAATAAATTTTCTAGTTCTTGCGTTTTTTACTATATATTTTTTTAATTAAACTATTCTAAATCTTAGCCGCAATCCCTAATTTACTGTATACATCATACTATGTATAAGTCATGGAACTCAAAATTGCATGCTAGAAAATTTTATTTGCCTTCTCCCAAATTTGACTAGAATAAGACCTTATAAGTTTATATTGATCTTGATTATCTTCAGGTTTTGTATTTGTTAAAACAAATGCAACACCTACCATTTCAAGTAAGAAGAGAACCCTCTCTTCTCATCTCTTGAAGTAAAAACCACTGAATGGTTCTATCTTATTCAGATCAGGATTAGGGAAGTCCATAATAACTAATGTCTAACAACTATTATTACCATTAAAATTGTTGTTAAACAATGATAATAAAATACAAATAGGATATGCAAATTAGTAATAAATACAAATACTATATAATTAGGATACCCAATTTGCAATTCTACAATCTAAATATTAAGTAATTCACTATTTCAGTATCTGCAAACCGAAATTTGTTAGTAATAACACAAATTATCAATAAAATTAATAAGAAATAGAGTTAGAAGGCTCTTATTGGTTTGTGCTGAGGTGTGTCGGTAGGAACTGTCCTTAATGGCATTCACCTTCCTTTGTTATGATGCGACAAGGCTTCTCTGGTGATTTCCCTAGGATTCAATGACACAATATTTTTGGACCCAGACAATATAAGAAGATTCACAATGAATGGTAATAAGTATGGTTCAAATCAATGAAATACGACTCCAAAACTCAAAAAAAAAAAAAAAAAAAGAGAAGAAAAGTTCTTTGCAAAGAAAGCCAAAGAGTTTGCAAAGAGAGAGAGAGAGAGAGAGAGAGAGAGAGAGAGTTTTCAATCCAAAACATTTGAATGACCCTTCGTTCTATAGATGATGAATAGTCACTTCTATAATTCTATAAGTGTCTATAGACATCTCAGACATCATTTCAATTAATCAGTTGCATATTAATGTCTGTAGACAAACTTTGCACTTTTTCTCATAAATAATTACAAGTTTTTGCAAGAGTTATTTTTTAAAAGATCTAGAATCGATTGAACCTATTTTGATTAATCGAAATGTCTTCTTTGATCAATCGGGAAAAAACATTGTTTAAGCCCTGATAAATTCAATTAATTAAGGAGCTCTTTGATCGATTGAATCTATAAAGATTCAATATTTTTAATCTTCAATACATACAACAAGCTAAGCTAAGCGGAGCACACATCTGGCACTTCCATTCCAACATGGATCTGACCCAGAGCAAACCAGGCCGATCCAACCCATTACCGGCCTTAGTTAAAAGTACTCCCAACCGGAAAGTAGCTGACATAACAAGGTCAACAGACAAATATTCTCTTTAGCTAAATAACAAAACATATTTGATAGATTAGAATAGATGGCTACAAATGGATTTGATAGAGCATAGCTAGGTACGTTGGAGAGGTTAGAGGTTAGAAGAAAGAGAGAATTAGATGGGGAAAGAAGAGGAGTGGGTTCCTAGCCCAAAAAAAGAAAAAAGAAGAGTGGGTGCAAGAAAGAGTTGAACATTGATGTTGAAAGAGAAAGGGCGGTGTTGAGGGGAGGCGGAATCGATCATGTGGTTTTCATAAATCGAGGCGTCTTTCCCGCTACCTACTCTCATATCTTTTCTCCATCGACCCCCTTCCGCCTATAAAAGAGAGAGAGAGAAAGAGAACTAAAAAAAAGTCACCCCATGTGGGTTCACTGCTTCTTTTTGGTGACTTTTGGAACACAAAAAGCCCATTTTTCCTTTCCTTTCCCTGCGTCTCACATTACTTCTATCTTTCTCTCTTATTTTTGTTTGCTTGTTTTATTGTTGTAATTTTTATGAGGAAAAGGATGTGCTACACTCAAAACAGTAAGTTCCTCCGTGCCCCCACACCACGGGCTGATAGGTGATAGTTTTTTGAAATATGTGTCTCTTTTAATTAAGGAGCAAATATTCATTTGAACAGTTTTTAATATGGTTTCAACACTGATGTGTCCACCCCCTAATAATTCAGAAAAAGCAGATTTCCGTATATAATCTTTTTCCACAATTTTATGGGTACCTATTATTTCATTTGAAAACTATTTTTACAATTTTAACCCTATACACCTCACCTTTTGTGCGTTGAGACACAGAGGGACAGACAAATTAGGTTTAGCAGACCCTTTCCTTTTTATAATATAATGTAAATGGAAATCTGAATTACAATTGCAAATGGAAGCATCATTTTTAATTTACTATAGACCCTGACAGCAAGCAAGAAGCAGCATAATTGACGATAACGTTCCCTTCAAGTCTGGTCCATAACCATGCGACATTTAACAATGGTTTTCTGATATCTATATAAAAACATTGCTTCACCCTTTTGTACTCATTCAAATAACTTATCTATAGATTTATTTGCTTCTTGTTTGTTATTGTTTTCCCTTTTTATTTTATTGGGTAAATCTGACTCTCAAGACTCGACTTCCAACTTCCAACTTCCAAACCGCGAAATGCTTCTTTGCTTGCGTTCTAAAATTAAGATGATTCTTTGTTAAATTTACTCATATAGATCGCTATGATCTGATAGAGGAGGTGTCTGGTGAATTTGGTGACACATTGAGCCTGCGAGCCTGAGGCCAGCATGATCCGGCTGAAATGTGGCCGCTGGACGGGTGTGGACTAAGTTTCGCGGTCCAAAGTTTGATTTGGGATGGGCTCAAACATACCGTGGCACAACCTCAGCCCCACCTGACTAGGTACATGCGAACCCAACCCAGATTCAATTGGTCCTCAATTAAAAAATAATCAATATTGCGGTAGGAATTGACTTTATATGCATGGCCCACCAACTCATCATTCTGCTATATAAATGAAAATGTGAGGTGTCAACCAAGTTTGGGTAAGCCTGAGTCCAACCCATATCGAATAGCCATTAGTTGTGATGGATTGGACTTAATGGCATTAGGCCTGGAATGGGCCCTTTTTGGCCAATTTGTAATGATGACCAGGTCCTAGGTTCCATTCCTCTTTTGTGCAAATTTTCATTTCTCCCCCTAAATTGTACATATATATATATATATATATATATATATATATATATATATATATATATATAGTAACCTTACTTAGAACTCTACCCAAAATCTTAAATGTTTATTTCAAAATATATCTTAAGTCTTACGTGGTCTATAGAACAAATACACAATTAGAACCCCTTAAATGCTTGATCCTTACCTATTTGATGAAAATACATATGATTTGTGTATCATTATCATGCCTATAGACTTCCTATATGAATCCATTACTATCTTTGATAGATTCTATTTGATTCATGTTAAACTATGATGAATTGTGCTAATTCTATTAATCATCATATTGCTACATTACTCTTTACAATATGTGATAGCTTTTAATGGCATGTGTATGTTGTTATTGACATGATTTACTCAAAGATTTTTATGTGGCATTTTACTTGAGATTTCTACATTAGTTTTTAAAGGACTTGAAATACTTGATTTTTAATCTATATGGGCATTGGTATAAAATAATTTTAATATCCATGAGCATCCATTGTACCCCTAAATATGGGCTAAGTACATTTACTTACATATTGACATTTGACCAATTTCATGTGAATTACTATTTCATTATTTGTACTCTTTATGAGATAGAATATGTAAATATTTTTACAAATGACATACTTATGTGGTGACTACATTATTTTATAAATGTAAGAGTTTTATTTATTGTTTCTTTTGACCAATGGATTTATTTGCAGAACCCTTGTCTTTGGGGAATTTTAGAGGATTTCCCTAGTCCGAGGGAATTATGTGAGACACACCCATGATGTTCTAAGAAATTATTGCGGGTTAATACTAGCCTTTATGTATTTAGGTACCCAACCATATAAGGTCTCCAATATATGTTATGTGATGTGTTATGTCAGATACCCTTATAAGGGTTATGTGATAAGACTTGTTAGAGACCTTATATGGTTTTTATATGATATGTTTTGTCGGGGACCTTATATGATTTGTATTTTACTTTGTCAGAGACTTTATATGATTTATATGTTTTGCTTTGTTAGAGATCTTTCATAATTTATTTACACTTAGATATGTTATGTGATGAGACACTATTGTAATATGTATGTTGCACATATATTATTGGGTATGTGCATATAGTACTTAGCATGTGGCATATAGCATATAGCATATGCATGATTTACTTGATATACTTTGGATATTCTTGTGGTTATCTTGTGACATGTGTGTACTCAAATCATAGTAAGAATACATGTTTAGTAAATTTGATGTACTCTCATTCCTATTTTGATTCCTTAGTCTATCTTGATTCTTCCTATTTGTTATTGTGATTATCTTTGACCTTTTTTTATATAATATAAACTGCATACCCTAGTTAAACTTATTCCAATTGGCACCACTCGTAGATGAAGTTTTGGAGAACAGGTGTTAGGAGAGGCCGCTTGGGATGCGGCAATGTGAGATGATGGGGGGGCTTTAGGCCCAAGGATGCGATGTTCCTTTTATCTTTAGTTTACTTGTTGGGGATGTGTCCCACTTCAGTACTTTTGATATGCCTCTAGCCAAGGATTTGTATACACTCTTTTATGGGATGTTGAGGCTCTTATGGTTGGATTTTAAGATATTGGATATGGATGTTATTATATTATTTTCGCTACACTTACTTTGGATCATGAATGTTATTTCTTTTATTCCGCTGTGATGTGATTGTTAAATAGAATTGAATGGATGTAAAATTAGCAGGTTAGCTTGTTTATATGGAAAATTATGTGATTAGGTAAGAGGTTTAATGACACGTTCTAAGTTCATTAGTCTCTCTGCTATAAGAAATGGATTTAGGATAGATCATTCCCGTGTCACGGATCCAAACCTGGCCCATGTCATGACTTACGGATTTGGGTCATGACAGTAAAGATCATGGTGGTGTGTCTTGGATTATCCCTTTAATTTTATTTTGAATTTCTAAATTCTTGCATTTTACATGTTTGATAAAATGTCTCTTAATTGTTTCTCCACAATTTATATGTTTTATGATTGCCTTTAGATTCCTTGCCTGAGTCTATTACTCACTTTGCCATTGGAAATGTTTGGTAGCATGACCATGTTACTCTAGCATGGTTTACTTTGTGGTTTTCATGGACCATCTTATTTGGGCTTTCATATGAGTTTTGGAACATTCGAACTCTTTGGTTTTTACCATAAAAGGCATTTGGTATAAAAATATTTTACTTTCATGATTATCTTACATTCCCTTAGAATTAGATTAAGAATCTTCGTTTGCTTATTGGTATTTGGCTCTTTACATGTGATTTACCTTTTTAGTTTAGAATCTTTTAAGATGGGATACATGAATATTTTCAAATGGATAACTTATGTAGTAATTATTGTACTTTACATAAGCATATAAATTGACATTTGTATTTGAACATGTGGATTTGATATGATACCCCTAGGTGGGAATATACCATTTTGGGCCCGGAGACCCCTAAGTAGGTTGGTCCTTGTGACTCTTAAGTACTTTGTCGCTGAATCACATCAATAGGTGAAGAGGCACTAGTTTCCTAGAGATTTATTATATGTATATGATCTTTATAACCCCGGAGACCCTTATACGGGTTGGCTAGATGTAGCCCTAGAGACCCTTAGGTGGGTTGCTTCTCATTGGGCTTGGAGACCCCTATGTGGGTTAGCCTTTATGGCTTCAGGTACCCAATCACCGAGCCACATCAATAGGTGAAGAAGATCATTATGCCTATTGGTCTTATGACCCTAGAGACCCCTATGTGGATTAGGCTTCAGGTACCCAATCATCGAGTCACATCAATAGGTGAAGACAACCATCGTACACATTGATCTTATGACTCCAGAGACCTTTATGTTGGTTAACCTATATGGTTTCAAGTACCCAATCATTGAGTCACATCAATAACTGAAAATAGCTTTAGTGGCCTAATATATGGTATATAATATATGATATGATTTGTTAGAGACCCTTATATGGGTTACATGATTCGGATTTGTTTGAGACTTTTTATGGTTCATTTACATTTACATTTATTTTGTTGGAAACCCAACATAGTTCATTTACATATGATTTTAGTATTTGACGGAGACCCTTATGGGTTAACATATGACATATAATTAGTGTATGCATACTTTGGTTGTTACACTTGGACACTCTATAACGACCCTAGATCTTTTAACCTTAATTAGGCATGAAACCGAGCCACTAATAAACCAGATCCATATTCTAATCACTATAAATTTTAGTCTTTTACCCTTATAATAAATTTAACACAACATGTGCAGTGGAATAAGAATAATCCACCACTAATGTCATAATCTTAAAGGTGTAGCAAAGCTAAACCATAATATGTAAACATATTAACTAATATGTCACTAATATCCCATCATCATTACTCAAATATAAAACTATAAGTCTCAAAAGTTGAACTTCAAACTTAATACATCCCATAATAAAGTCTAGTACAAAAGTAAGATAAAATCTAATGAAAGAGGAAGTATCTGTTGAATGCCTCCATTCTGATCTCTAGGCACTCCAACAGCGTACTTGCATTAAACATCACTTGTAAAAATGGTATGGTTGGGTAAGATCCATGGCTTGTAAGTAAGTATGAAAAACTTACTACATAAATCAGATGGAAAAACCACAAATCTTTCAATACAAAATACTAAATAAATTTCATATAAAATACATACCAATTCCAAGTGTGTAGACATGTGCTAGTGTATATACATCATTTATTAGACATCACAAGATCTAAACATTCATTATCATGATTCTTCATTGAGAAACTATGTATGAAAATTCACATGATTTTATTTATACATGACATTCTTCTAATAACTATATATAGTAATATGCATGATTCTACCTATACATGACAATATGTACTTACAATCACATAGTAAATATTTCATAATCCATCCATAATAAAGTTACTTAGTGTGCATTCCAATGAGAACTTCTACTCATTTCTCATGTATAAAATATACCTTCCTAATACGAATATGCTTATGTGAATCATTTTAAGCTAAGCATGCATCATTTTTAAGCAATTAACAATCATAAAAACACATTTGCATAATGAGACACTTGAAGTTCTACTTTTATATTCAACAAGTCTATCATTACCTTAGTACTT
>JAOXJP010027261.1:0-17001 GCA_025762735.1 Platanus orientalis
GGTAATATATAGTCTTCTTGGAAATGCTACATATTATTCATGACGACCTTTTCAAGTTTTAAGTAATGAAAATGATAGTATATAGTCTTCTTGGAAATGCTACATATTATTCATGACAACCTTTTCAGGTTTTAAGTCATGAAAATGGTAATATATAGTTTTCTTGGAAATGCTACATATTATTCATGATGACCTTTTCAGGTTTTAGTCATGAAAATGGTAATATATAGTCTTCTTGGAAATGCTACATATTATTCATGATGACCTTTTTAGGTTTTAGTCATGAAAATGGTAATATATAGTCTTCTTGGATTCCATTGCTAAGGGGTCGAGGCCCAGATTTCATTGCTGAGGGGATGAAGCCCAATTCATTGCTCAGGGGATGAAACCCAATTCACCGTTGAGGGGATAAAGCCCAATTCACTACTGAGGGGATGAAGCCCAATTCACTGCTGAGGGATGAGACCCAATTTATTGCTGAGAGGATGAGGCCCAATTCACTACTAAGGGGAGAAAGCCCAATTCACTATTGACGGGACGAAGCCTAATACATTGCTGAGGGGATGAGGCCTAATTCACTGCTGAGGGGACGAAGCCTAATTCACTTACTAAGGGGACGAAGCCCAATACATTGCTAAGGGGACGAGGCCCAATTCACTTACTAAGGGGACAAGGCCTAATTCACTGTTGAGGGGACAAAGCCCAATTCACTTGCTGAGGGGATGAGACCTAATTCATTGCTGAGGGGACGAGGCCCAATTCACTGCTGAGGGGACGAGGCCCAATTAACTGCTAAGGAGATAAAGCCTAATCCACTGCTGAGGGGATGAGGCCTAATTCACTACTAAGGGGCCGTGGTCTAAATTCCTTGTTGAGGGTCCAAGGCCCAAATCTTTAAAGGGCTGCAGCCTGCATTCCATTTCGGGGACCAAGGCCCAAATTCCTTAAAGGGTGGTGGCCCACATTTCATTTTAGGGGGGCCAGGGCCCAATCTCATTGTTCAGAGACCACGGCCCAACTTCATTGCTTAGGGGCTACGACCCAATCCATTGCTTTGGGGCCATGGCCCAAATTCCACTCTTGAGGGCCTTGTCCCGAATCCATTCTTGAGGGCTTCGACCCAAATATATTACGTAAGGGGTCAAGGCCCAATTTCCATTCTTGAGGGCCTCGATCCAATATCTTTTGCTTTTTATTTATTGGGAGGTGATACATCATCTCTATTCATAATTGAAAGGAGATGACTTATCCTCTCAGATTAGTTTTACCATGAATAGTTTTGTTAGGTGATGACTTGCCATTTTTGATTAGGGCCTAACAACAAAGTTATTGTTGGGTTAGTGGAGATGTCTCATCTCCATATTGAAATCAGAAGAGTCATGTTTCTCCTGTATTTAGTCCGATGGTGGAGGAGGTTGTTGCGAAAAGTGTAGTCGGGATCCCTATTATATCATGAAGTCTATGTCGGCATGTCTTACCCAAGTATGATGTCGCATGACACATTGCAGTGAGTTTTCAAATTCATTTATTGAGCATGAGATTCAAAAGCTATATGCCTGAAGACTCTCTATTGTATTGGCATTTGCGGCAGCCCCTTAGACCTAGTTCTTCTGTGAATGGCATGAATGTCTGAACTAGCCATGTTGATGATCATTAGCTATGCATTTTTGAACTTCTATTGCTGATGGTTATGCCCATGTTTGCTCCAAGATCAAAGAGGACTTCATTTATGGGCTGAAATGTGGCTTCGATTATGGGTCTGAATGAAAGGGGTAAGAGGCCCAAAATAATTATTAATTGTCAAGCTTAATCCTAAATGTTCAATGATGAAGAGAGGTATTGAATGTGGGACGAAGTGTGGCTTAGGACATGGATGCCAATGTAGTTGAATAATAAGCCCAAATTTGTAACACCTTCATCAGGTTTATAATTGTTCAACATCATAAGATGTGTCTTGACTACCTATGGATATGAGAAATTTGAAAGACATGAGAGATAGGGTGCATGTTCAAGTTGGCAAGGATTTACAAAATGTGTGAATACTTGCAGAATTTGACTGGACCTTATTCAAGTTGCCTACGTACCCCAATATAGGGATCAAGTCAAGCATAATTCATTGGTGAATGTCTATCATCTTTTGAGTTTGAAGGTTCAATTATTGCAAGGTAGCTTTGGTAATGAAATGGCTGGATGGAAAAATCCTCCTCTTTTTTTCTTTGTTTTTCTATTTTTTGCTTTTTTTGTGCTTTTGTTTTTTGTTTTTCTTTTCTGTTTCTCTTTTTGTGAGGAGGTTTCCCTTGATGGTGACTACCACAATAGTAAAGGCTTGATGAAGGCTTTATATGAAAATTGGTATATTCTGAAAGAATAATTGATAGTGATGAACATTTGAACATGTTGACTTGTACATGTAAGTACCTTTCAAATTGTACATGAGATGGGTTAGAAAAATGGAGTAGGTCTATCATTCTGATAGATTGGAGGTTGTATAGCTAAGGTTTTAGCAATTAATGTTATAATAGGTTGTTATAGAAGTGAGTCAAGGGTTGCTGAGGGTTATTGAACAATCAAGAAAGTTGTGGTTCAGAAAAAGAAGCCTTTGGCTCAAAATGGTTGACTATCGATAAGCTTTAGATGGGTCATTTTGAGGATTCTGATCGGCCAAAATGGATTATCTTCATTTCAATGAACAATTGAGATTATACTTGACATGAGTTTAATGCACAGAGAATATTATGTATAGAAAGAAAAGGCTCTGTGTTTGGCCCAAAGTGTTTAACTAGTGAAAAATTGTATATGGGTTGTTTTGGGAAACTAATTGGCCAAAAATGGCCTCTTATCCTTTTTAGGAGCATTAGGAGCATATTGTTGATTGAAGAAGTGGATCATTGTGTACATTGTTGGCTACTGGAGTAGAGCTGTCTTGCACATTATTGACTGCTGGAGTAGGGTGTACATCATTAGCTGCTACAGTAAAGAATTAATTGCTCATTATTGGTTACTAGAGTTTTTCATGAATGGAAAATGTTTGATTGGACAATTTTTTTTTCTTTTTCCCTTTTTTTTTGCCCCCAAGGCCCTTTTAAGTTTCCTTGAGACTGGGTTTGTTTTGTCCCATTTTTTGCCCTTAGCGCCTTTATAGGTTTTCACCAAGACTAGGATTTCTCATTTATTTTCTTTGCCCTCCTTTTTTCTCTTGCCACTTTTATAGGTTTTCACTAAGACTGGGTTTTACATAATTTCTTCATCATGATTTCTAGTCAAGAAATCTTTGATGTATTTCCATGAAAGGTTCTGTAATATATGGCCAATGCTGATGATTGATGTTGTTTGTTGGATGTGGCT
Source organism: Platanus orientalis (assembly GCA_025762735.1). Taxonomy (NCBI): domain Eukaryota; kingdom Viridiplantae; phylum Streptophyta; class Magnoliopsida; order Proteales; family Platanaceae; genus Platanus; species Platanus orientalis. Next base: position 3,346 of record JAOXJP010027261.1, read on the forward strand.
AGATTTTCAAAATGATGCCCATCTTGAAGAAGTTCCTTCTCATGCTCTGTCATTTATTGAATCTTTATGCAAAATTGCTAATGACATCATACATACGCAAGCTTACTTCTTAGACTTCACTAGGTGATTGACCTTCTTACTTGACTAGAATCCACTTAGGGACTAACATTAGCATGCCCATAACTCTTAAGAAATCAATCCCTGATTTTAGGTTGAATTGCTTTATTTAAACTAGTTATTTTTGGGAGGCTTTTTAGACATTTAGCCATTTGTTAGTAGTTAGTAAGGATCCCTCTGGGTTTGGGAAAACATTTTTAAAATATGTACATGTAATATGCAAATCATGCACACGAAGTGATGTGATAATAACTTAAAATTGTAGTATTGTCATAGTTTGAGTGGGCATTATCACATCTATTTTGCATTTGTTTATGCATTTTACACATAGATATATGAGATTTCTCAATGTTTATTTTTATGCTTAAAATGGTGTATTAATGCATATCTTATTTTGTAGGAAGTTTAAAATCAACTAGCAAATCACGTGGGACCCAAATCTAAGAGAAGAAACTCACAGCTCCAAATTCGGAAGGAAATCTAGACAGAGAAATTTGAGTCAGCTGTGGTATTTTGGCCATAAATTTCTACCCCGATATCGGATTGAGGTGATTCAAGTTGGCTTGGAAAGCTAATAAAAAGGCATACAAATATGGATTCACAAAGATCCCAAAATTCGAACGTTTTAGGGGTCAAAACGGACCTGCAATGTGAGCCTAAAAATCTGGACAAATTTTCATCCAAGAATTCTCTTTGATTCTGGGGTTTTTCTACAAGGTTAAAATATAAAAGAAAATGGGGATCACATATAAAAAAAAGACACCTCTTTCTTTGGTTTTCACACCTCTCCTTCAACCTTCCACCATAACCATTGGAGCAAATCAGAGCACCTCGGAGTAAAAGATCGAATTGCACAAGTCACAAAAGAAGGCAGAACATTCAAGTTCATAGATCAAAAGAGACCAGTCTAAGCTTTCTCTCTATCTCCCTTCTTTCATTACTATGTATCTAACTTCCTTTAGGAAAATCCTATTCACACACCGATTGTTTTGTTGAAAAGTAAACTGTTAGATCTTTTCAACGATGTATGGTTTTTTCTCAACTTATTTCAGGGTCGGTACAAATTTTCATACAAAGTTACCCCAAATACGTTTTTGGGACAACTTTAAGATTTGAAAGGTTCATGATTTATCTTTGTTTTCCTTACTTCTAAATCATTTTATTGGGTTCCAAACACCACACTAGACTTCCTAAAAAATTTTAAAGATAATTTTACCCTTACACATACTACTTTATATTTTTACCCCTTATAAGTGTTGTAGGGTGTTACAACTAGACCTTTTCAACTGAGTTTTAACTAGTGGTTTTTTATAAGATTGCTCCCCTAGTTCTTCTTGTTCAACATTACTTGTAAGAACATCAACACCAATTGTCTCACCATTGCCTACACATCTCCCTCATCATCATTGTAAACAACGTGAGGAGGAATTGGATCCAAATCTTGGCAATTTTTCTCGTGAAAGCATACACCTAATTCTTTTCACAATAGTTTGATTCATCATTTCCACTACACCATTGTGTTGTGGGGTCTTGAGAATAGTTTTCTCATGTTTAATACCATGACTCTTACAATACTCTTCAAATAGACCAACATACTCGTCAATATTATCTGTGGAGATATACTTCAACGATTTTCTTGTTTCCCTTTCAATTGTAGCATGAAAATGTTTGAAGGCATCGAATAGACTTGACCTCTAGTTTTCAAAGCATATATTTGCATTTTCTTGGAAGCATCATCTATGAAAGTAACAAAATAAGAAGCACTACCAAGATTTTTGACTTTTAAAGGACCACAAACATTAGAATAAACTAAATCCATAACATTTTCTTTTCTTTGAGAGGAGCTTTTATGAAATAAAAATCTCTGTTGTTTACCAACTAAGCAATGAACTCAACTATTTAAAGGCTTACCTTTTATACTGGTGAGTTATTTCTTGGCGAGGATTTGTCAGGCCTTCTGGCTTATGTACCCAACCTCTAATGCCACAAATCAATAGAAGAGTCACTATCTGTTATGTTCACCTCACCCTTGCATAACTATGTTTACGTCTTTTACAAAGTGCAACACCTCCTTTCTCTTGCTATAACAAGAGACCCTGTAGTAAGTTTCCATTGTTCATTACCAAAGTGATTGTTGTAGCCTTATTCATCTAGCTTTTTTTGGATGAAATCAAATTCAAACGGAGATCTAAAAAGTGTCTCAGATCCTTGAGAACTAATCTACACCCAACATTGGTATCAATTCTTACATCATTCATCCCTATAATTTTTTAAGTGCCACTATTTCCCATCGTCATAACTTTAAAGTCCCCTAACCTATAAGATGTAAATAATTCCTTGTGGGGGTAGAATGGTATGAAGCACTTATGTTAATAACACAATTTATATCCTAACAAGTGAGACAGAAAATGATTTTCATAATTATAAAATATAATAATTGTGGGGGTGAAATTCCTTACACAGTTAAATAAAAACGTTCCTGGTTTCTTTGTGTTGTCAGGTGGACCAGAATTTTCCATGGATTGTCTTCTCACAGGTTTGAGCTTTAGGGATTGTACCTTCCAAAGACTACGATGGTCAAATTAGCAGGGTTTTATAGAGAGAGTAGTTGTCAGGTGGACCAGAATTATCTAGTGATGACCTTTGGAGGTGGCATCACTGAACCGATCTAACCCGTAGAGCAGTTTAGATTGATTCAAATCGAACAACCCTGGTTCAAGTGGCAATCTAAGGTCAAACTAGCTCCAAAGGCATCCACATGCAACCAAGAAAGTCCATGCAAGTCAAAATATATGCAGGCACACCATTTGACACGTCAAGCTACGTAATCTACAGGCCAACGATCAGTCAAAAGTTATCTATCATAGTCAAAGATTCTAATCCAGATAGACTCGCTAGCTCCAGAAGCTCGTCTATAAGCCATATCTAAACAGATTAGCCTAGTAAAAAGGGGAGTCTAATAAGAATAAATCCTAACTTCCCACGATCCTCTCAAACTGGTGAATCCATGATCCCACATAACAAGAAACATACTCTTAAATGTAAATGTAATTTGTTGTAAATTCCATGTGACTGTATAATACATGTTTTGTATAGACTAGGACATGAACTGAGTCATGTTAGAGTCTAAGTGGTCCTTGAGTCTAAGGTACACAAAGATCATCATCAAGCATCAAGGAAGCCTTAAGAGATCATTCCAGGAGTTGATGAGTCATCCCAAAGGATTCACGATCCATTCCAAGCCTACACAAGGTAAATCAGGTATTGTATGGTTGTCAAGGTGAATTAAGGTCCCATGTTGGATTTCCCAAGGTCCACGGACCTTCCCAGGTCATGGGGGGACGATCCAAAATCATCTGTAACATTCCCAAGACCTTAAGAAGAGGGATTACAGAGAATTTGGATCGATCCAGGATCGTCCCCCCCAGGTAAGTTTGGATTGATCCAATAACTCTTTGGTTGATGTTTCTGAGTGTTTTTTGCACTTGGATCAATCCAGGATCAATCCAAAGTTGTGAAAACACTGTATAACGGTCTAAACTTCAAAAATATGTTGGCAACCAGTGGCCAATATCACTTGACCATTTGGGGATGTTCTAATCCAATGAACAAGGATTATTTTTGTCCATTATATAAAGGGTTGAGCACTCTTTGAACAACTAATGGTTTTGTGAAAATCTCATATACTTGAAAGCTCTCTTGTGCATTTTGATAGGTTTTGTGAGATAGTGTTCTTCCAATCTTTGGAGAACAACTTGCTATGTCTAGATAGGAAAATCTATACCCAAGACAATTCCAGTGCTACCTCTCCAATCTAGCTAAGGTATATCTTTTGGAGGTAGGATACAAGGGTTGTCCAAAAGGAAACCCAAGAAGAGATAAGTGGGGGATTATGTGTCACACCTTGCTCAAAGAGGAGCAACCCACCGGTGTTGGCTCTACAAGCTTGAAGAGCCACTAATAAGTATTGGGGAGCAATACTCAAACCTAGCTCAAGGAGGAGCAACCCCATACTGTGTACAAGGCAACATCAACCTACAAAGAGGTAATTCTTGCTTTTAACTTTATTTAAAGTTTTAAGACCTCTCCCGTTGGAGACACCGGGAGAATTAGCACTACTGCCGGAGACACTGGGAGTGTGTACCCAAATCTCTTCTGTGGGAGACACCGAAAGAGTAGACCTTTAGACCACACCCGCCAAAGACACCGGGTGAACTTTGCTTAGCAAGTAGACTAGGCTCTTTGATAATTTTAGCCTTGATTGTAACTATGTCAATCTTAATAAAATTATTTGGCTTAGTGGTAAGCTTTTGAGAGTGGATGTGAGCCATCGTGCTGAACCACTATACATATTGTGCCTTGTGTGGTTGATTATATTGTGCTTTTCATTTGTGAAGCTTTGTACATGTTGATACAATCTCTCATGAAATAAAATTGAACCCATTCATATACAAGAGCACATTTCAATTGCAATTATTTATTAAGAGCAACTTAACTAATTAAAACAAATAATTGAATTTGGGGTAATTGAAAAGAAATTTTAAAGGATCCTATTCACCTCCCCTCTAGGATCTCAATATAGGAATTTCATTAAACACTATAAAGAAAACTAGACCTACATCCTCAAATAACTTCTCTGAACATGAAAACTTCTCTCTTTGTAAAACCCTGCTAACTTGATCTATGGAGTCTTTGATAGATACAACCCCCAGAGCTCAAATCGGTGAGAATATGATCCATGGATAATTTTGGTTCATCCAGTAAATTCAAAGAAACCAAGAACCATCTTATTTGACTGTGAGGAATTTCAACCTCCACAACTTGGCATTGTTTGTAGGAATGTTTGTGATCAAACAATATCAACTATTTGAATCTTCCCATTGTTTATGGATCCTCGGTGAAGAATCACTCGAACTAGTAATCAAGATGGTCAGGAGGAGCCTCCTGTTGAGACAAATTTTTTCGCAAGCTGCTGTTGTTCTAGCATAGATAGAAGAACTCCAAAATCAGTTTTAGGAGCAAAGGGAAGAGTTTTGACAGGAACTCGAAAAGCTCACATTAGAGAAAAACCTTCTAAAGGTAAAATTTGATGCTGTAGGCCCTGATCAACATCAGGAAGCATCCCATTTGCATACCAAATAGAACTTACAAGATGAAGGGACTACACAACCTCCTAAGTTGACCTTAAACCAGAAAAGGTTTCCAAGAGGGATGTTGAGTCCCTGGTTGACAAACGCTTGAAGAAGCTTAACCTACAATCTGAGACTCATCGAAATTAGTCAACCCAATAGGTGGCCTGAGATGTGGGGAGAAACTTGGATAAGTTTCCCTTTGGCACAAACATCTTGACCAGCCAATCCTAAGATGTTTCACCATGCTAAAGTTCAATAGTTACGATGGATCCACTGATCCACCTTCATCATTACCAATAGGTAATGACTTTGGAACAACATAATGACAACTTATTGTGCAAGGTCTTTCCCACTAGCTTACAAGGTGTAACTTTAGGGTGGTTTCACAAATTACCACCTTCAAGTATCATCAACTATCACCAATTATGCATCACCTTTGTAGCCAACTTTGTTCACGGTTGACCCTACAGGAAAGATGCAGATGCTCTATTCAACATGAAGAAAAGAAACAAGGAGCTCCTGAGGGCATACACACAGAGGTTCCAAACGGAACTCCTACACATTGAAGGTTACGATGAAAAGACTGTAGTAGTAGCATTTAAAAGAGGACTCCCATACTCTAGCAAGCTGCATCAGTCTTTGACAAAGATGCCTACAGAAAATATGGTCAGTCTCCTAGCTAGAGCAAAAAAATATGTAAAGCTAGAAGATGAACTTCCCCCATAAGGAGCTGCTGTTATTGAGGCACCTATAGATCTTCAACCTAGGTTCGATCCTTTAAAAGAATTGCACAAAAATAGTCATAGCAAAAGGAGGAAAATAGAGGACAAACTCGTTCAAGAGTTCACACCTCTCAACACCCCTATACAAGTCATCCTACAATAAATAAAACATGAGCTATACTTGAAGTGGCAAGAACCTATGAAAAGTGATCCAAGCACTAGGTACCAGTCCTAGCATTGCGCTTACCACAAAGCTAAAGGACACAGAACCGATGAGTGTCACATTTTTCGGATGTATCTCAAAGAGCATATCAAGCATGGGTACTTCAAAGATTACATTTCCAATGTTCTCCAGTGCAGGGCACATCCCAACTAAGAGGGAAGCTCCCACCAAGGCAAGTAGCCAACACTCAATAACAAGTAGTCGAGCCAGTCATACACACAATTCATGGAGGTCCTCGGACTGAAGCTATCACTAAAGCTGCACTCAGGAGTCATCACCGAAGGTAGCCCAGCTACATCAGGTGTATCACATATCTCAATGAACAAGGATGGTAATAGAGCCATACTCGAAGACGCATCAAGGGTTGATCACCTTTTCCAACCAAGATTTAGAAGACTTGCACTACCCACATGAAGATGCATTACTAATTTCTCCTAAAATCTCTAACTCTAATGTTAGGAGAGCCATGGTTGATAAAGGAAGTGAGGTAAACACTCTATTCTACTTAGTCTTTCATAAGCTGAATTTAAAAAAGTCTGATCTAGAACCTTACTCTTCCCCCTAGTTGGTTTTGATGGCCAACCCATGCAGGCAATGGGAAAAATCAAGTTACTAAAATTCTAATATTGATCCTAGAGGAGGGGGTGAATAAGATATTTTAAAATTCTTTTTAGATTACCCCAAATTCAATTATTTTTTAATTAACCAAATTGGTTCTGGTGTTTGATTGCAATTGAGTTGTGCACATGAATCCTTATAATGCTATGGTATGTAAGTGCCTAATTGTATTGCATGTGAAGGTGTTCCAATCTATGCAGTGATAGAAAATTTAAATGATAAATGTAAAGACAAATATAAGCAATCACAAAGTACACAAGATGTATAGTGGTTCGGCACAATGGCCTACATCCAATCTCAAAAGGCTATCCACCGAGCTATAATTTTATTAAGATTGAAGTGTTATAATCAAGGCTAAAATTAAACAAAAGCCTAGTCTACTTGCTAAGCAAGCTACACCCGGTGCCTCTGGCGGGTGTGGTCTATGGTCTACTATTCCGGTGTCTCCAGTGGAAGAGCTAAGGGTTTACACTACTGGTGTCTCCGATAGTAGTGCCAATTCTCCCAGTTTCTCCAGTAGGAGAAGTCTCAATAACTCAAATAAAGGTTAAAGGCAAAGATTGCATCGTGAAGGTTGTTGTTGCCTTTCACACAAGTTGGGGTTACTCCTCCTTGAGCAAGATGTGACTATTGCTCCCCAAATCTTCCTTAATGGCTTTTCAAGCTTGTAGGGCCAACTCCGGTGGGTTGCTCTTCCTTGAGCAAGATGTGACACACTCCCATACTTTCTTCACTTGGGTTTTCTTTTAGACAACCCTTTGTAGCCTACCTCCAAAGGATGTGCCTTAGCAAGACTAGAGAAGTGGCAATGGAATGGTCTTGGTATGGATTTTCTTATCTAAGCATAGAGAGAGATTTACTAAAGATTTAGAGAACTAAATCTCTCAAAATCTACCAAAAATGAGCAAGAGAGCTTTCAAAGCATGGAGATTTTTTAAGAACCATTCCATGCTCATTTATAACTCAATCCTTTTTATAATTAATGAAAATTACTTGTGTCCACAGGATTAGAACATTCCCTAACAATCAAGTAATATGGGTCATTAATTTAAAATGAATTTTTAAAGTTTTAACCATTATACAGTGTTTCCATCACTTTAGATCAATTCTAGTTCGATCCAAAATGCAAAAATATTTAGAACCTGCAACCCGAGAGTTGTTGGTTTGATCCCAAATCGATCCAAATTATTTGGATCGAACTAGGAGGTTTGGATCGATCCAAAGTCATAGTAAACAGCCCCAAACCCCTTAGGAAAGTTGCAGTGACTTGGGATCGCCCCTCCTTGGTTTGGGAAAGTCTGTCAACCTTTATACATCATTTATGGACCCTTGGTTCACCGTGGCCATGCCACTTTACTTGATTTACCTTTCAAAAATCTGGAATGAAGTGTGAACTCTTTGGGATGTCTTGCAAGCTCCCGAATTGATCTTCTGAAACTTTCTTGGCACTTGATGATGATCTTAATAATGCTTGGACCCAAGAACCTCTTAGACTCTAACATGACACCACTCATGTCTTAGTCTATATAATACATGTATTATACAGTTCATGGAATTTACAACACATTACATTTACAATCTCCCCCTTTGGAAATTCCATGGCAAAACTAAAAATACATGAAAATGGAGTACAAAATAAATACTACAATAATTACATGAACTCCAACTCTAGCCATATATCTTCAATGAATTTGTTTGGCTCTCCCCCTTGATACATGCTCAGGTTTTTCATTGATTGCTCTTCATTTGCAATGTGCTTCAGCTTTAAGTCCCTGAAACTCATTTGAAAAAAGTATACCTTCCTCAAACCAAGATTAGTCCAGTCAAATGATAAAGTATAATGAACACACAAGCAAGTAAATGAATATAATGAAATGCATATGCCCATGAAGTAGAGTATCAAGTACAATAAATGATCATAAGTGTAAGTGATTATGAGTTAAGCACAATTGGCCTTAAGTTGGTTCACTTGATCATTTCTTATATTAATAGTTATTAATTTTCATGTAAAGTTCCATTAATCTTTATGTTTTCCTCCCCCTAACTTTGACAATTCATTTTTACTCCCCCTGAGTATGATATCCTAATTTTTCGTTCAAAATTCAAAATTGCTTTTGAGTTTCAAAAATGTTCAAATAATTTCATTTCAACTTCTCTCCCCCTTTTTGGCATGGAAACCAAAGAGGGTATATGGAATGCATACCATAGGATATGACATAAATATGGAGAGAGTATATGCCATAGAAAAAAGATTGTCATAAAGTGCAAAGCATAGCAAAGATGATATTTTCATTAATTCCCAAAAGATTTACAAGTTTATGTTCAAAAAGAAATGGGAAAAACATCAAAATTCAACTAAAAGCTAGATGAGATCTATGAATCCTCATCACTCTTCTCAACATCATCCTCATCATCTTCAACACTAGCAAGGATATCTAGGATGAGTTTGGGAGCTGGGACTTGAGAGGGATCAACAATCCCCTCACTGTGGATAAGCCTCTGATTCATGCTTTCCACCTTCTTTCCAAGGCCGTCAAAGCACCTGAGAATGCGCCCAAAGTTACCATGAATATCTTGGATTAGAGCCAAGAGTGCAGGTGGTAAAGTCACTAGATGCGGAGGTACCAACTAGTTTAGGCTGTAAAGTTGGCAGTGGAACCTCTGCTGGTGCAGGAACATGAACAGGAGCCGAGACAGGATGAGTTGCCTCTCCAGCCGCCTATGGCACAGCTCATCATTGACCTTCCATTCTCTTGATGGTAGCATCATCAATCAAAAGGCCCTGTGAAAGAGTCATGGCATCCTTGGGAAACGATACACCGCATTGCTCTAGAATTTGAGTGACTAGCACTCCATAAGGCAAACCCCTCTTTGTCCCATCGTCGATGGATGACTGCAGCATAACCTGGCACATAATGGTCGGGATGTCAATGGACTTGCCTTCTATTAAATTGGAAATCAGATGCACCCTATCATCTGTCATGGCAGTCTTGTGCATCGTCTGTAGCAGATTGTGCACAAGGATGATATCAAGTACCCTTACCACCATATATCACTTAGTGGTTGGTAATTTCCCAAACCAGGAACTGCCCTCTCTCTCTCAAAGAGCTCAGAAATGTGAGCTTTGTAAATCCCCTAGTTGGGAAAGACAACAACATTGGATGTGGGCAAGCAATCCCTCACAGCGTAGCAATTTGGTCCGAACTTATTAGCATGAGAACTCCGTAGACCTCTTTCTCAAAGGAGAGACGAGTGTAGTCGGTGTTGTAGATGTTGGAGTAAAAGATGTGAACAACTTCTTGTTGCACTTTGTCTTTGATGATGGTGAGTTGCATCCACCCGTCATTTAGAATAGTTGTGGCTATCGTGAAGTCACGAAGGGTCGATTGCTTCATATATCTCTCAATAAAAATCCTCTTCTTCGAGTAGATGTTTGTATAGTTGTGGAAAGTTGACGAATTCCTCAATGCTTTAAAATTTGTGGATGATGTTCTAAGGCATTTGACCTACTCCTTCGCTCGCAGAGGAGCTTTCCTTAAATCCTGCTTAAACATGGATCCGACATGGGGAAGATTAAAAATCTAGCTAACAATAAGAGGGGAAAAGCAAAAAATGACTTTGGATTGATCCTAGTTTGATCTTGGATTGAATTGGGGTCATTTCCCACTTTTATAATGAATGACGATTCATTTTTTACTGGCATCGCCAGTTTGGATCGATCCAAAATGGAATCTTTTAGGCAAAAATCCCATATTTTCTTTGTTTTTGCTCGGTTGGCCCTACTTACCCCCAAATAGATGTATTCTAACTTATTTAGGGCATTTTATGAATGTGTCTTTATATAGAACACATTCCCATCAAGCCTCGAAGATATTTGAATCTTTTTTAGTCCAAGGCCTTTATGAGGCTATCTACAAGTTGTTCCGCAGTTGATACATGATCTAGAGATATTGTTTTCTCTTCAACCAATTCAGGAATGAAATGGTGATGAATATCTATATGTTTAGTTCTAGAGTATTATACCGGATTTCTGGAAATTTGGATTGCACTTGAGTTGTCAATGAATAGATTCATTGTAGATTGAGTCAACTCATAGTCTGCGAGCATTTACTTCATCCATAACAGTTGTGTGCATCCACTCCTTGCGAAAATATATTCCACCTCAGCTGTCGATAGTGACATGGAAATTTGCTTTCGACTATGCCATAAAATAAAACAATTTCCCACTTAAAAGCATCCACCATTTGTGTTTTTACGGTCTTCAACATTGCATACCTAATCAGCATCTAAATAATCGGCTAACACTTGTGTGATATCAAATGGATACTAGAGGCTGAAGTTGATTGTCCCATTGACATATCAAATTACTCTCTTCACCACTTTCAAATGTGATTCCTTCAGTGTTGCCTAATATCTTGCACAGGCACCTACTAAAGGCAATGTCGGGTTTGCTTGTTGTTAAATATAGCAGGCTCCCTATGATACTCTAATATTCTGTAGAATCTACATTGACTCCATTAAGATCCTTAGGAATTTTCCCACTAGTACTGATTGGAGTATCAACTAGTTTAGACTCTAAAAGTCTAAACTTAGACACTAAAACCTTGGCAAACTTGGATTGATTTAGAAATATTCCCTTTGATGTTTGCTTGATCTGTATTCCCAGGGAGAATCACAATTCTCCTTCCCTAGTTTCTTTGAATGTGCTTGTTGGGGAGGTCTTTTTCAATTTGAGTTTTTTTGCAACTGCTTAAGAATCCATTAAAGGCCTTATATTTCTCTCTTTAGGAATGCCACCTAAGTGAAATGTGAGAAATCATCTACCGTTGTCATGAAGTATTTCTTACCCCCTAGACTTTCCATTCTTGTTGGACTGGCCAAGTCCATATGGAGAAGATCTAGAGGCCTGCATGACCTTATTTGATTTGACTTTTATGAGGGACTCTAATTTGTTTACCCTTTTTACAACCTTTACACATAGGATTGTCATCATGGGTCAATCTAAGCAAGCCTTTGACTATTACCTTTAGCCCTTTTATGTCTCTAAAACTGATATGACTTAACATTTGTTGCCAAAGATTAGTTTTATCCATTTAGACATAAGACAAGCATTCAACTCATGCTTGTTGGTTTTTATGACAAGGCAATTATCGCTTGTCCTTAACCCTTTAACAAAGATTTCATCACTCCCCTTGTCCTTAATCTCACACTCGTCCTTCACAAAGTGCACATCATAGCCTTTATCACATATTTAATTTATACTACAAATAGGACACTTAGAAGTGTGGGAACACCAAGGACCTCTATGATTCTCTTGTCAATGATCTTGGCAATGTTTCTATCACCAAATGTGACACTCCCACCTCAGGTTTCTCCAAGATTGACAATCAATGACTTACCATGGTCATATGTCTTGAGAACTCACTATCAAGGTACCACCTTGATATGTTCCTGACTCTTAGAGCCATTTAGATTACTAAGCATTTTAGCCTATATTTTCTTATCTTTTCCTTTTAGGCTAGTTCCTTCTCCTTGAGAAGGTTCCTATTTTTCAAGGTTTTGAAAATAATTCTTCTTGTTGACATTCTTCCCATTATGTACTTTCTTTAAAGCTTGGTGTTTTTGAGATTTGATATCATCCTCTTCCTACATAATCGAGTTATTCTAAGTTTAAGATGTTGAAATTGGTTTCTTCTAGAAGATAGAGTATGAGAGGATTAAGGGATTCTTCTAACTTGCCTTTTGGGATTTTTAAAAGTAGAGGTATTTTTGGAAATCCCCTAGAGGTAAAAGCCTTATTGACTTAAAATCTATTCCATGCTACCTTGGCATAAGAATATGGTTAAGGTTTTAGTTTCCTAAACTCCACACCTTGTTTCACTGAAGTCTTGCCCTTGAATGTGTTTTTGTTCCTTTCTACCCCATAGGACCTTTGTGATGGTACTTGAGAAGACACTTTCACCTTACCCTTATGGAAGGCTTGTGCATTAGCCTTTTCCTTAGCTTTCATAAAGGCATTATTAGTCTTTTATGAAGAAAAAGTGCAATTGACATTGGAATTAAATCTAATTCCTCTCATGTCCTCATGGTCTCTTTCGATAGAGAGCATCTTCTCAAATTTTTCATTTTCATGCGCTAGCATGGAAGGTGACTTCCTCTTGTCCTCCTCAAGCTCTATGATTTTCTTGAGGTACTCTAAGGACTCCCTTTAATTCTATATCTCTTATGATATTTTTCTTCCTTATATTCATTTCTCCCTTAATTTGTTGTTATGATTTGACAATGGAAAGAATATAGATGGACCAATAGATCTCAATAAACATACAGGTTAGAGATAGGAATTACCCATAATAGACATACTAGTCATGTATTATGGATCAAGATCAATGACCATTGCATAGATTAACATTTTAGAACAAATTTCATGCATTGAAGTAGAAGAATATGCAAGATAGGTCATAGAGACATAAGTGACATATAAGGACATGTCAATCAAGATCAAAATGTCACTAGTGATCTAAGGATGTACATAACTAGGCATAAGATCACTAAGAATAATCTATAGATGTGCTTCTATAGAGCACACATGCTTTAAGTATGCTACGGTGACTTGGACACATATATATGTGAATATGCCGCACAAGAGTAATGCCATCATGATCTATATGATAAACAATTAGGCATAATAGATCACGAATAGTCACATGCACACATCTTAGGCTAATTTTCCATATACTTTTAAGATTTTGAGTTGCATTTACTCAAGCAATGGAATCCAAGAATGTGAATTAAGATTTACCTAGTATGGCTCCACACATGCTTGGGACAATTGACACCTTTATTT